>CM053028.1:105679766-105814766 GCA_028564925.1 Lithobates sylvaticus | reverse complement strand
TACACACGGTCACACCAAAGTCTGACCGTCAAGAACGCGGTGACGTACAACACGTACGACGGGACTAGAAAAAGGAAGTTCAATAGCTTCCGTCTCGTACTTGCTTCAGAGCATGCGTCGTTTTTGTTACGTCGGAACAGCATACAGACGAGCGGTTTTCCTGATAGGAATTGGTTCCGTCGGAAAAATTTAGAACATGTTGTCTTTCAAGGTCCGTCAGAATTTTCAGCATAAAAAGTCTGATGGGGCATACACACGATGGGAATATACGATGAAAAGCTGAATTTTTCTGTTGGAAATTCCACTCGTGTGTACACGGCATAAGGTTTCTTGGTTGTCGCTTTGCAGTTTGAAGTTTCAGCTCCCTCCCTAAATTTTCTATAGGATTAAGGTCTGGAGACTGGCTAGCCCACTCCATGACCTTGACGTGCTTCTTCTTGAGTCACTCCTTTGTTGCCTTGGTGGTATTTTTTGGGTCATTGTCATGCCGGAAGACCCATCCACGACCCATCTTCAGTGTTCTGGCTGAGGGAAAAAGGTTCTCATCCAAGATTTTACAATACATGGCCCCATCCATTGGCCACTCAATGTGCGGCAAAGTCGGCCTGTACCTTTAACAGAGAAAAATGCTTCCACCTCCATGCTTGACTGTAGGTGTGTGTGTTCTTAAGGTCATAGTCAGAATTTTGTATTTTGTAGCTAGCTCTGAGGAAGGGGGTGTGCCCCCTGAAATGCGTTAGCTGTACCCCATGTCCATGCACTGTGTTTATGGCCTTTTGTCAGTTGCATTTGGCGAGTACCCACTTTTATACAAAAATGTCTTATTATTATATTATCTCTGGTAATGCACTAGGTGTGCAATTCTGTTTTTCTTGTAATTCCTTTCGGATTACCCCACCTGAGGAAGGCAGGATCAACCTAGTTTTGGGATACCATATATTTCTGTCACACCGCCATTTTATCTGACATCTGTTATTCCTCACCTTGGAAGATCTATTAGCGCTGGAAGTGACTGTGTTTTTTGTATCTCTGATGTGGGAGGAAAGCTAGGGAATTGATACCCTTTGAGTGTGTCCAGGAACCCAGACAGTTGTGGAAAATGAAGTTAAAGGGGCCTGCATCCTCATATAGTTAAAGTGAGAAAATAGGCACTCCACCACACTTCACCCCACTTAAATTCTCTGTCCATGGCAAGCTTGCAAGCCATTAAAATGTATCCTGGCCAAAGTGTACAGAGGTCTTCCAAAGTAAGGACTCTGGGAACACCTAGGGGGTTGAGTCTTGGCTCCATCTTCCAGGTGGCGAAGCCAAACATTTTTGTCTTTATCTGCATGAGCTGGGGTGGTCCAGATGGCACCACAGTATAGCCCCATACACACAGTAGGATTTTCGCATGGATTCTGTCCGATCGGACAATGTTGTTGAAAAATCAGACCGTGTGTATGCACCATCGGACAGTGTACGTCGGATTGTCCGACGGACAAAGTCCTATCTCCTGCTGGATAGATTTTCCGACAACACGGTCCGATCACACCAAATCCGATCGTGTGTACCGTTGTCCGACGGACAAAGTGCTACGCATGCTCAGATCACATTACAAGACCAAAGCTATTGGCTACTAGCCTCTACGTAGTCCCGTCGTAGGCAACAAACGTCACCACGTTCAGAATGATCGGATTTTCCGACAACTTTGTCCGACCGTGTGTACGCAAAACCAACATCGGACAAAGTATGACGGACATGATCCGACGGACCTGGTCCTCGGATAATCCGAGCGTGTGTATGGGGCTTATGAGCATGGACCTGGGTCACTATTGGGCTGCCTAAAATGTTCAAAATGGCTTTTTTTGGGAGTCTTGGAGATAAAGGTGGAAGAGAAGGAGGCAGCCACTATTGAATCTCTGGTGGCAGAACCATTTTTGTCTTACAAAATTGCACAGGTTATTTAAATACCCCCTTATGGGCTTCTCTGTACGTCTTGATGGAATTGAGGAATATACAATGAAAGTGTCTTGTTTTTTTGGGGGTTCATTCTCTCTGGATATCCTAGACTGGCACATCTAAAATAAGCTCTTGTAGGACAACTCCATTGACTTTACCCCATGCTGTTTGCAATTTTCCTTGCTGGCATGCGTATTTATGTTGCATTGGTTACCTGTTTGAAGGTAAAAGTCTAACCCTTCCAGATACTCTTGCTCCACCACTTCAGACATATGTTATTTCCACTTTTCCACCACAGTTCTTCTGTGGGTGATATGGTAGTGTATGCAGTGTATCTCTGCTGCTGCTTCTTGCAGTTCCATTATTTATTCTAGAATGGATTCTTTTGCTCTTCGCTTTCTGCTGAGGAAGTGGGCCCCGAGGGACTAACGGTAACTCGCAATTTGCTAAACGGGTACAAAGTTAGAAGCAGAATGCAAAACAGGTTCACAATGGCAAAACATACATACACATACATACACTGTAGAAAAATGAAAAACAGAATTATAATAGCAAAGAATACTCTACAAAGTCTGAAGTCTGGGGAAGCTGCAAGCTAGTAAGCCCTGGACTGACTTTCCACACCCAAGTTCTGACAGAGGAGGGCCTCTTACCTGGATTCAGAGCATTTGCCCAGTTACACCTGTATCATGTGGCCTCTCTAAGCTCTCAGTGAGGGAAGCTGAGAAATGTAAACTCCCTGGGCATGTTCAGAAACCCAAGGCATTGTGGGAAATGGAGTTAAAGTAGCTTGCAACTGCATATGAGCATGACTACGAGTATATAGACATTACAAGTCTTCTTCTGGGTAGCCCTTTGGTATGGAATTCACGGATTGTGAGGTACAACTATTCTGACATGATTGAGACTGTCCCAGAAACGTTGAATCTTTACTAATTACCAAGGGCTCAAGAATTAATCACACATTTACCTATATTAGTATGTGCTTTGCATGACCGAACATATAAGAAATCTAGAGTATAGGAAACTCTTTTTGAAGACCACCAGTTTTAGGATTAAATTACTATAAAAGTATATTTATATGTTAGGTCCACAAGGCAATTACTGTAGAGATTTACATTCTTTGCTACCATAACTTCTCAAAAAAACAGTATTGTCAACTCTTTAGAAGTCTCTCTTTAGCTTTTGCTTGTTTTCCCCTTCCTTTTTTACCAAGTAACTTTGCTTTAATGAGTGTTCTTGCCTTTCCTCACATATTGCTTTGATACAACATTTCTGTTGACTATCCCCTTTTTGACTTCTCTTTTCTAGGATAGACCTACAATGAGTTAAACGTTGCAATGTTTGTCTGAAAACTTGGCTAAAACATCCCTACCATATCTCCCCTATCACCTACAGGATCATTAAATAAGGGGCACAAAGGGCATTTGCTTTGGGCTCACCGGCACAGTGGGGGGTGACCATTAGTAGTAAAGACTTGAGAGCAGGAGCATAGGGCTGTTTTTATATCAACCTTTATCCTAGAAAGGCAAGAAACATCTTGTTTTACAGAGAAAATTCTCTTTTCCAACTAAGTCAGTATGAACTAAAGCAATATAAGATGTTAAACGCAAATGCAAAAGGTAGTTCAAGTTCTGATTGATTCTCCTGTAGTGGGGGGCCCACTAATGAGATCTTTAACCGGTACCTTTAGTACATACGCAGCCCTTGCCACCTACATAACACATGGTTCAACACAATATTAGATTTATAACACTCTGAGAGGATTAATGAAATAGTAAAATAAATTGTGGCCTAGAAACAGGAATATTTGATAGCATCATGCAAAGAGAGAAGTGGCTTAGACACAAATAATACTGAAACAGAAAAACTAAGAGGTAGAAATAAGGTCAATAGCAAGAGATTACAGACGCTAGATTTGTACATGTAGAAGGCCAAAAAGCGTGATTTGCCTAAAGAGCTATAACACAGCAATAAAAATTATGGATCACAGAAATAAGCAATTAGTGTTATCTTCAATTGCTTTATTGGCAGTACTCACTCATTAGACTTGAAGCAGCTCTAAAACAGATTGCGACATATAACAGCATATGGGATTTTGCATTATATTGCTGTCTCTTGCCAAGTTGTCATAATTTCATTACAATGCATGAAGTAAACTATCGCATTGTAGTGTTATGATCTGGTGATGACCCCTTATAGATTACTGGTAGTTTTGCAGTTTTTGTGATGACAAAGTATGGGGAACAATAAAATGGCCTATTGAGTTACTGGAATGTACATTGGGCTTCCATAGTAGAGTTCATAAAATATTTTGTTTGAGGAATACATCCAAACATAAACTAAGCTGTTTCATCAACTATATATTGTAACATTCTATCAGGTGATTTCAACAGTTACAACAAAATTATTTTGATACATATACACGATAGTTTATTTTTAACATTCCTATATAAAATAAAACCCAGTATATTTGGATGAACAGGATAATTTTACCAGCAAATTTTAAAGAATATTTGTGTTTTATTTTCAGTCTTATATTCAGAAAGACAGTTTGGTGAATGGTGCTGGGCTACATCTTTCATGAAGCAAAGTAACGGCTTTTCTATTCCCTGTAGTTCCATTCTGTTAGATCATAAACTGCTGCATGGAGACATATCCGAAATAAAGGGCTTCCATATATGGACATCAGACATTGTAGACTGTATAGAACCTCTATGTCATGTGACATTGTCTCTATGGGCAGTTAGCACTATCCATTAAAGAAAACAAAGGGGCGTATATGATGAGAAATACAACTGACACATTCTCGTTGTCTGCAGACTATTATAGATACTTTTAAATACATTTATGGATCCTTTATAAAGGAATACAATATGTTTGCCATGAATACATATTTGTCACATTTTCCAGAGTATAAAGATGAGGATATCTTAAGACACATGAATCATGATATGTGCAATCATAATAACTGGATCACATACATGTTTGTGTGATTGCCTGCACTCTCAAGAAGAACATGAAAAAAAATGTATACAATATGCGTTATATACAGTATTAATAGCATACCTTATTTATATAGCATTAAGTGTTCTCTATATGCGCTGGCTTGAAAATAAGTCACACTCTTCAAGACAAAATATGCTATGCGGGACACAGAGAAAAATCAATAAAGAGCTGCACACCAAAAGAAGATTTTACAGGTATACAAAACATACTATAACTGCTCCTGTAAGTATAATGCAACCTCAAATATTTATGTTTCCTGTGATGTGGGAACAATGAAATGCACTATTGTTTATGTAAATGAAGAAGAGAGTGCACATCTGGTGTAGTACGCTCAAGTAATGAAGATAAACATTTTCAGTGTCTAGATTTAAATACCTAATTAATACAACATGTATTACTTTGGCATTTAAATGTAGCCTTAGATAGATTATGTTACCCAAATTGTAAGATTGCATGATAAGAATAAAAACAAACTCCAAACAATCACACACACACACACACACACACATATATATATATATATATATATATATATATATATATATATATATATATATATATATATATATATATATATACACACAGTGGGTAAAATAAGTATTGAACTCGTCACCATTTTTCTAGGTAATATATTTCTAAAGGTGCTATTGACATGAAATTGTCACCACATGTCAGTAACAACCCATGCAATCCATAAATACAAAGAAACCAAAACAAATAAGTTCAGACATGAAGTTATGTGTAATAAAATGAAATGAGACAGGGAAAAAGTATTGAACACGCTAACTGAAATTTATTTTAATACTTCGTACAAAATCCTTTGTTGGTAATGACAGCTTCGAGGTGCCTCCTGTATGGAGAAATTGGTCACATGCATTGCTTAGGTGTGATTTTGGCCCATTCTTCCACATAAATAGTCTTTAAATCTTGAAGGTTCTGTGGGCCTCTTCTATGAAATCTGATCTTGAATCCAATAGATTGTCTATTGGATTCAAGTCAGGTGATTGGCTGGACCATTCTAGCAGCTTTATTTTCTTTCTTTGAATCCAATTGAAAGTTTCCTTGGCTTTGTATTTGGGATCATTGTATTGCTGAAATGTCCACCCTCGCTTCATCTTCATCATCCTGCTGGACTGCAGCAGATTTTATCAAGAAATTTTTCTATTCATCCTTGCTTCAAAGACATGAAGTTTGCCAGTACTGTATGCTGAATAACAGCCTCACAACATATTGTTCCCACCTCCAAACTTCACTGTTGGTATGGTGTTTTTGGGGTGATGTGCAGTGCCATTTGACCTCCAAACATGGTGAGTATTATGGCATCCAAAGAGTTCAATTTTGGTCTCATCTGACCAGATTATATTCTCCTAGTATTTCACAGGCTTGTCTAAATGTTGTGCAGCAAACTTTAAACAAGCTTCAACATGCTTTTCTTTTAGCAATGGAGTCTTGCATGGTAAGCATGCATACAGACCATGTTGGTTGAGCGCATTACTTATTGTTTTCTTTGAAACAATTGTATCTGTAAATTCCAGGTCTTTCTGAAGCTCTCCACAAGTTTCCCTTAAAATTTTGGACAACTCTTCTAAAAATTCTTTTCACTTTAGAAATCTTGCGAGGAGCACCTGGTCCTGGCTGGTTTATGGTGAAATTATGTTCTTTCCACTTCCAGATTATTTTCTGAACAGTGCTCACTGGAACATTCAGAAGTTTAGAAATCCTTCTGTAACCAATGCCATAAGTAAATTTTGCAACAATAAGGTTGCGAAGGTCTTGAGAGAGCTCTTTGCTTTTGCCCATCGTGAGATGTTTCAGTTAAGACTGAACCAGCTGATATTAATTTACACTGACAAGGGGCAGGATTGCTTCCTAATTACTGATAGATTTCAGCTGGTGTCTTGGCATTTCATGCCATTTTGCACCTCCCTTTCTTCATGCATTCAATACTTTTTCCCTGTGTCATTCCATTTTATTACACATAACTTAATTTCTGAACGTATTTGTTTTGGTTTCTTTGTATGTATAGATTGCATGTGGTGACAATTTCATGTCAATAGCACCTTTAGAAATATATTTACCTAGAAAAATGGTGACATGTTTAATAATTATATTACCCGCTGTATATATATATATATATATATATTAGCTGTTTTGCCAGCCAGAAGCTTTGTAATTCTGTCCAGGTAGTCTTGTGGTCCAGATATCCCTACCAGCACAGACAAGTAATTTACCTTATACAGATTTACCCATACCAAGAGCTGTTGTCTTAAAGTGTAATTCCACATTTGAGAAAAATAATTCCCCCTGGGTGATCAATGTACATTGTAGAGATTTTAAAAAACTTTGTTGCATGTTTGTGCCTTTTCTGCTCTGAAGAAATTGCTTTTTATTTCACCAGAATTATTGCAGGCTAATTCTTAATGGGGGGATCTGGTTCATTATAATTACCTAGTGCATTTTCAATGTTCTAATGAGGAAAGCTGCAGTGTCTGCATCTCCTTAGAAGTATTTAACCATTGGGGAGTATCTTACCAAACTGTAAATTCCTGTTACAGGGGATGCCTAAAATTTTACTTGTTTTTTAGTGCAGACATCTGATCAAATCAGTCAGCCAATCACACAAGCAGGAAATTACCTTTATGGTGACATTCTGTACACCAACAGTGGTCTATCCAAGGACTGGTCTGACTTGTCTCACGATGACAGGACGTTGTGTTGCAGATACCTGGAGCAGAACTGGGCAAAGAGGACTCTGTCAAAGTAGGCTACCATTAGCCCCAGGACTTTCATGCAAAGGCAAAGATTTGGGAATCTCCTGGAAAGAAGAGTCTGAACCTGGGAGCAGAAAGTTTGAGGTTTCTTCAGGGAAAAAAAAAGCAAAACAAAACATTTTGATTTAAGCTCTAGGATAAGACCCATATACAAATGATAAGTTTATTGCAGCCCTGACTTCAGAACCCAGCTGAACCTCTGCAAGGTCTGGCTAATCCAGGGTACAGAAACTGTGCTGACTGTTCTCCTAACAAATGGTTATCCATTTATTCACAAAGAGAAGTCCCTGGAGTCACATTATGGCTAGCACAGGAGCCAAAATCTTGATGAATACCAAAGGTGCAGAAGACAGGTTTAGCCAAAGAGTCCATCTTATATTCACTGATAAGATACTCACATGGGAAATGAGACAGTAGACCTCTAAAAATGTGTTTAAACTGTGATTGAAGACTTTGGGCATGAACTTCAAATGTTATATAATTAAAGGATCAACCACCATTTTGATCAGATCTATTTTGATGGCCTTAGTCCTTAGGCCTTAGTCCAGTCATCTGAAGGCAAACATCTATAGCTGGCCATCACAGTAAGCAGCATTGGAAGGCTACATAAGATATAAACAGGCCCAAGACTAAATCCAAGGGGAAAAAAACAAGCTTACTTACCGACCAGTTTGCAGATAACCAATTAAACCTGTCTGACAGTATGCATTAAAAGCAAATGCATGCATAAGCCACAGAGCCTCACCACAGCACCCTGGTATCTGCGGTACCTAACACTAACGTATAAGTGAGCCCACAGAGGAGGCACATGCATTCTGATGGATAGGTGAGGGCAGGTGGACTGAATGGGATCCCACCCCTTCTTAAAAGGTACAGGAGCACACTGAGCACCCAGCATGTAGCTCAATGGATGCAAAGGTGTCAGTGAGTTGCCTGAACAATATACACGACAGTGATACAAAAAAGACACCACTGCCCCCATCTATAGTAACAAGGTGATTTCTGATGATCCACCCACATACGCCTACACGACCCAATCCAGATAGCTGCATACAGAGACCAGCTCAGCAGGTATGTAGTAAAAAATATTGAAGAAACAAATTAGCTAGAGCAGAGAAAAGGTATGCATGTTCCTAGGGCACTAACAAAAAACTGGGGCATACTGCAAGTAGGAGGGGTTATACTGGGCTGTAACACAATTACTCTATTTCTTTGCCTCCTATAGGCAGCAGTATAACCCAACAGTTTCTGAATTCCTCTTTAAGTACATATTAAAAACAATACATTTTAGGAACATACTATAGATCTTGCTAGAGGAGTGGAACTTTCCAATAACTGGCCAAAGGTGAATTGCACACTGAACCGAGGAGGGTTCTGATGTCAAGCCCTTGCACAAGTTCACATTAAAGAGAATTAATGTCTGTCTCCCATTTTTGCATCAGAAGAAGGATAAATATGGACCTAGATTAAGGATGGCAGTATTTTTGTGCATCAAATAGCATTTTGTGAGATTGCGGCCATGCTGTTGCAAAAGTATCCAATGTTACAAGGATAGCCAATACTGTGTCTTCCCTATTATTGTGGACATTTACAACATATTTATATATTAAGTTGATTTAATTTGTAGCCACGGAAACATTATCAGCAATTAATAGTTCAAGATGTGTGGATTGTTATGTTTTAGTTAAGGTTTCATTCTACGTAAAACTCTAACATCCAATGTACTGACCAAAAAATATGCATTTTGTTTCCCTGTTTACATTGTAATGTTGCTGCATGCCCAGCCTCTGGTCTCACTAAAACAATATGTAGCTCCTTTGACCTGAGCTCCTCCAGGTGACAGTTGGCTGCTGCTGATTTATTAAAAATCTTATATTTTTACTGCTTCATTGCTTGTGTGTACTCTCCAGAGTGTGGTCATATGACAAGTATAATGACAATCTGTCTCTCTGCTAGCATCTCTGTACTTTGGTTATTTGTTTGATGAAGTGAAGAGATTCACTTTTGTTGCCCTTCATCAGAGCTTAATGTCTTTACTTTGGGATCAATATACTTTATGAATAATTTTATTCCCCTCTATTTTTATGTTCTTTTTTTCCTCCTCATTATCATACTGAGTTTATTATCTGGTGCTGTCAGTATCTTTACCCTGTCATATGTTCCAGAGGTACAGTAAATATCACTAGTGTTGTAATTAATATGCACACCCTCTGCAGTAATTAAAGCAAAGACCCCTTCAACCAGCTGAGCTTCATACACTAATTCCACCTTATCTTCTTAATGAACTTATTGCAATCTGAAACTAACGCAGAACGCCGTTCAGTGGAAGTAGAAGAAAGGAGTCAGATGAGATGCAATAATACCTGTGATCATGTTAATATAAGAAAAACAAATTTAATTAGTTCACATCTAATTAAGTTTATAGTACAATTCTATTCCCCATTATATTCTTGGAACCTAGAGAAATATACAACTTTCTACAAAGCACTACTAGGGAAGAGCTAGTCTAGAAAAGTCTACTCCACTAGCAGTTTACCCGATCTCCTCCTGTAATCTTGTTTGTCAGGTTTAGGATTGCTTTTTTCTTTGGACATTTTAATTTTTTTTTTAAATATTTCCCCTCTTCCCTGTGGAACTAGCCTAGTGTATCAACCATCACTAAAAATTGGAAAAAATAATCTTGTCTCATGTTGTCAAGTTTTTTCCGTCAATATTGAAATTCTTTCACTTGAATTTAATAAAATATAACAGACTGTTAACACTTTATGACTGCCCGTATGTGTGATAAGCTTCCCTGCCATTGGGGGCCTTCTGTGTCTATCGAGACCCACTAACCATTGTACTTTTGCTAACAGCAGCTTCAGCAGTCAGCACTTCCTCTTCACAAGAAATGTGTTTGCTATGCAAATTGCAGTATGCCGTTTTTATTATTATTATTATTTTTTTTTTTTTATTAAATTGGCTACTTATTTTTTTCTTCATTACAAAACATTGCAGATAGTAATGGCACTTGACAAAAGTATTTATACTGGCAATCTCACCCAAGAAAACCTTAACATACTAGCAGGGAGCTCCAGTTATATCAATGGTCTCAGGTTATATTGAGACACCCTACATGAATGAATGAAGGATTTGTATAGAGCTGCAAATGCAAACTGAATCGCCTCAAGGCGCTTGTCTGCTCTTGTTGTCCTGCAATATTAGAAGAGGTGGGTCTTGAGTTTTCCCCGATGCTAACATAGAAATTAAAAATCCCCCCCAAAAAAACTAGGCATTCACGTTGCTTTATATCCACAGTAACAAAGGGAAGGATTACAGGTTAAAATGAATACTCTATTCGAAGGCCAGTTCACACAGATAGCCTATGCTTTGTCAAGGATCTTAGGTTGTCTGCAAGTGCCTGGGTCCTCTCCTGCCATCAATGTATGATGTGAAAATAGTAGAGCAGACATGCTTGTCCCTACTCACTACATACACTGGCCTGACCTCATAGCAGAAGTGTCCTTGTTTGGTACCCAGTAAACTACAGTAGGCACATCCTATTTTTTGTTTTTGTTTGTTTTAATGGCTTATTTTTAATAACAAATGTTATTATACTATGTGGGCTCCCCTTCTGTTCCTCTATATCAGGGGTCTTCAAACTATGGCCCTCCAGTTGTTCAAAAACTACAATTCCCATCATGCCTAGTCATGTCTGTGAATGTCAGAGTTTTACAATGCCTCATGGGATGTGTAGTTCAGAAACAGCTGGAGGGCCATTGTGTGAGGACCCCTGCTCTATATGGTGACTGTGGCATGAGGAGCTGATACAGAGATATTGGAGGAGACTGTTGGTGGAGAGGAGCAGTGAAGGAGAGGTGGCACAGATCATACTTGCAAAAGACCCAGTAGGGCAATATCCACAGGCCTTGGATACTTTAATGCTGAAAGGCATAAAGTCAAAAGTATCTGGTGAGTGACACTGGGCACAGAGAATTGCATGTAGCCCTGTGAAGCTAGACCAATTGCACTGAAGCACTTTCCTATATTTGGAGCACCTTAAGAAATATTTGGAGCACTTTAGACACAAGTCACTTTTTGAAAACATTTTTTGGGGACTTTATGATGATTTAATTTGTATTTATTGCACATATGATGGAGACATGTATGATATCATTGTTGTGGTGATATTAGCATGAGAAGGATAGCACTGTGATAGAGATTAATAGTTGAAACAATTGCCAAAATATTGTGGTGTTTGATGAACAGCAAGTAATCCAAGGGAAGCATTCATGCTCTTAAAGTGACAGCACTGTGGTAAAGTTATCATTATAGCTTCTTTTTTTTGTTGCATAATTCTAAAACCTAAGAAGTCACCATATACATCATTTGTAAACTAACCAAAAATTGGGCAACCTGGATTTTGTAATGCCTAAATGACCCTGTATATGTGAAGCCAACTACTATATAATGTGACATAAAATCATAGGAACGGCAACCTCTGTTTTTTTTTGAAGGATGACGTAATTATTCAGGTTAAATTGACATCAATGAGGTATTAATTATGACACTATTCCATGCAACACAGTTCCATAACATAGATCTAACGACAATAGCTTTGAAGAGTTTTGCTATTCCTGAAACATAAAAAAATAAGAAACAGTGTTTGAAAGAAAAAAAAAAAGTAATTTAAGAACATAAGCCAGAAGACAGCGTGATGTCCAATATAGGAAGAACGTAATAATAAACAAACTCAAACAGAATGTATTCTAATAGAAAAGTGTGCAGCAAATGTTCAGGAATGAAATCTGGTAGTTATTGTATAAAAATCCCTTAAGCCTTATGCCCAGTGTACATGTGCAGTAAAGAAAGCAAAACAGGATATCGGGATTCAGTGCTAGAGGGATACAATACTAAAGCAAATGAAAAGAGGTTCAGAATAAAGCAGAGGTTATATGTTTCCTAGAATACACCGCAGGTCTGGTCACCAAACCTTAAAGAGAATATAAATGCACTTTAGGGGGTGTAGTACAGAGCAAGGAGAGTAATAACAGGTCTAAAAGATAAAGGATATATTGAAAAAAATCTCACTGGTTTATTGCAGAAATGAAAATGTGGTTATCTACCTGGAGTTTTCAAAATTATGATGTGAATTGACAAAGCATTTCCACAGAAACCTGGAGAGCTCACAAACACCAATAACATCCGAGGAAGAGAAAAATCAGGACAATGTAATTGTTTGATCTATTCCATAGGAAAACAGGAAGCTCGATTTAACTATCTACACTATTGTTCAGCCAGCAAAACTAATTGTCAAGGCCAGAAGTCCTCCTGCTTCAAGCTTTAGAATACAAGTTACCCAGTATTCCATTCATAGAGCAATTATTTAGTTTGAATGATGGCACATTCTTTGCAAGTTCCTGAATAAGAGATATTTTAAGCAAATGCACAAGTAAATGTATTTGGTAGCTGGTCAAATGTATATATTAGTGTCCTGTATAATGGAGAGAAAATAACATTAGATATACTAAAGAGAATAAATCAAAGAATGGGACTTATGAACTCGGGAATGAACACTAACCGACACATAGGTTCAAATTGTATGTTTTACGACATTAAAAAAAGTTAAAATCAGATCAAGATTTACAGTATATATTTATACGAGAATTGTGTGTAGTCCAGTTTTATACCAGACACCTTCAGAGAGATCCCCTATGTATGAAACCTAATAAGATACATAAGTCATACAATCATACGAGTATACAGTATATCATGGGAGCAGAAGAGTTGGACAACACAATTTGATGAATCTCATTAGGGATTTGATGCTTGCAATTAGGGATGAGCCGAACACCCCCCGGTTTGGTTCGCAGCAGAACATACGAACAGGCAAAAAATGTGTTTGAACACGCGAACACCATTAAAGTCTATGGGACATAAATGGGAAAAATCAAAAGTGAGAATTTTAAAGGCTTGTCCCCTGGGTCATGCACCACGGGACATGTATCAATGCAAAAAGTAGGAGCAGTGATTTTAATAATGCGTGAAACAATAAAAATGAAAAATTCCTTTAATTATCCTGCCTGGGGGGTGTCCTTAGTATGCCTGTAAATTAGCGCATCTTTCCAATGTTTATAACAGTGCCACAGCAAACTGACATTTCTAAAGGAAAACATTTAATTTAACCACTTCAGCCCCGGAAGGATTTATACCCTTCCTGACCAGAGCACTTTTTTGCGATAACTGACAATTGCACCGTCGTGCGATGTTGCACCTAAACAAAATGTATGTCCTTTTTTTCCACAAAATAGAGCTTTCTTTTGGTGGTATTTGATCACCTCTGCGTTTTTTTTTTGCGCTATAAAAAAGCAATATTTTTTTATTTTTTGCTATAATAAATATCCCCCAAAAATATATAAAAACATTATTTTTTCTCAGTTTAGGCTGATATGTATTCTTCTAAATATTTTTGGTAAAAAAAAAATCGAAATAAGCATATATTGATTGGTTTCCACAAAAGTTATAGCGTCTACAAAATAGGGGATAGATTTATAGCATTTTTATTCAATTTTTTTTTGTATTAATGGCGGCAATCTGCGATTCTTTATCATGACTGCGACATTATGGCGGACACATTGGACACTTTTTTTTTTACTACTCCCGATGACAGGAAGTAGTAGATCTCTGTCATGTCACTAGGCAGAACAGGGAAATGCCTTGTTTACAAAGGCATCTCTCCATTCTTCTGCTCCGTGACACGTTTGCGGGCCCCCGGTGGACATCGAGTCCGCGAGACCTGTGGGCAAGGTCACGGGGCACGCTGCGGGCATGCACCCACAATGCCACGATTTAAAGGGGATGTACCTGTACGCCTATTTGCCCAGCTGTGCCATTGTGCCGACGTACATCGTCGTGAGCTGGTCGGCTAGTGGTTAAAACTGCAATGTATTGTCGGATCCCAGCAATATAGCTAAAAATACATAAACTAACAAAAATTATGTGGATGTCACTCTGAGCAACAGCATATATACTATATGGCCTGCCCTATATACTCTGCAGGAAAATTGTGCCTTAGGTGTTGGTGGTACCAGAACACTGTAAGTCCCCACAGTTACTCTTGTTGGGCACAGGAACTGGCCCTGCTGTGAAATATATTATCAAGAATTGTAATTACATGCCCCTGTTAAACAGGGGCAGAAAAATTGGGCCTTGGGCGGTGGTGGTGCCACAACATTGTAAGCCATCACAGATACTCTTGTTGGGTACAGGAACAGGCCCTGCTGTGAAATATTATATCAAAAATTGTAATTACATGCCCCTGTTAAACAGGGGCAGAAAAATTGGGCCTTGGGTGGTGGTGGCGCCGCAAAACTGTAACCCCTCACAGATACTCTTGTTGGGTGCAGGAACAGGCCCTGCTGTAGAATATTAGATCAAAAATTTTAATTACATGCCCCTGTTAAATAGAGACAGAAAAATTGTGCCTTGAGTGGTGGTGGTGGTGCCCTAAACCAGAAATATTGTTGGAAGCTAGCATCATCGAGATTGAGGAGGAATAGGATAGTCAGCATAGGCAGTCTTCAAGGGATCCCACATCCATAGCAAATTCAATCAGTTACATCAGCATCAGGTGCTTGAAAGCTGCTGATCCAAGACTGATTAATTTTTATGAATGTGAGCCTATCAACGGAGTCTGTGGACAGGCGCACTCTTTGATCCGTTACAAACCCTCCAGCAGCAGCTGTCCCAGCTAATCCTGCAGACATTAGGCCCTGCCTCAGCAGGGATGGATAAGGCTGAGAAACGGGGTGGGGGGGTGTTATGGGAAGCAGAACTGTGTGCTCTCTTCTTCACTTCTCCTCACTTCACTTGTTGGTGTTGTCTGTGTCGACAAGCTGGCCACTCCCCCTGCCCCAGTCCTGCCCAATCACTGTATTTTTCACTTCTCCTCACTTCAGCTGAGACGGGGGGTAGCAGCAGAACTGTGTGCTCTCTACTTCACTCTCCTCATCTCAGCTGCAGGCTGAGAAGCTGAGAAACGGGTGGGGGGCCGTAGGGGGTGGCAGCACAGAACTGTGTGCTCTCTTCTTCACTTCTCACTTCAGCTGAGAAGGGGGGGCTTAGCGGTAACGAGCAATCGCTTCTTTCACCTTCTCGTTTCTTCAGCTGCAAGGGAGCAGACCCAATCCGTCCGTGGCCCCCCCCCCGTGGGCCCCCCCCCCATAGTTAGAAACAGTACCCACTGTATTAGAAACTGTACTATGGCTGCAGTATCTCACAAAAGTGAGTACACCCCTCACATTTTTGTAAATATTTTTATTATATCTTTTCATGTGACAACACTGAAGAAATGACACTTTGCTAAAATGTAAAGTAGAGAGTGTACAGCTTGTGTAATTTTGCTGTCCCCTCAAAATACCTCAACACACAGCCATTATTGTCTAAACCTCTGGCAACAAAAGTGAGTAAACCCCTTAATGAAAATGTCCAAATTAGGCCCAATTAGCCATTTTCCCTCCCAGGTGTCATGCTACTCATTAGTGTAACAAGGTCTCATGTGTGAATGGGGAGCAGGTGTGTTAAATTGGGTGTTATCGCTCTCACTCTCTCATACTGGTCACTGGAAGTTCAACATGGCACCTCATGGCAAAGAACTCTCTGAGGATCTGAAAAAAAGAATTGTTGCTCTACATAATGATGGCCTAGGCTATAAGAAGATTGCCAAGACCCTGAAACTGAGCTGCAGCACTGTGGCCAAGACCATACAGCGGTTTAACAGGACAGGTTCCACTCAGAACAGGCCTCACCATGGTCGACCAAAGAAGTTAAGTGCATGTGCTCAGTGTCATATCCAGAGGTTGTCTTTGGGAAATAGATGTATGAGTGCTGCCAGCATTGCTGCAGAGGTTGAAGGGGTGGTGGGGGGGTCAGCCTGTCAGTGCTCAGACCATACACCGCACACTGCATCAAATTGGTATGAATGGCTGTTGTCCCAGAAGGAAGCCTCTTCTAAAGATGCTGTACAAGAAAGCCTGCAAACAGTTTGCTTAAGACAAGCAGACTAAGGACATGGATTACTGGAACCATGTCCTGTGGTCTGATGAGACCAAGATAAACTTATTTGGTTCATATGGTGTCAAGCGTGTGTGGCAGCAACCAGGTGAGGAATACAAAGACAAGTGTGTCTTGCCTACTTTTGAGCATGTTATAGGAGTGTCATGGTCTGGGGCTGCATGAGTTCTGCTGGCACTGGGGAGCTACAGTTCATTGAGGGAACCATGAACGCCAACATGTACTGTGACATACTGAAGCAGAGCATGATCCCCTCCCTTCGGAGACTGGGCCGCACGGCAGTATTCCAACATGATAACAACTCCAAACATACCTCCAAGTTGACCACTGCCTTGCTAAAGAAGCTGAGGGTAAAGGTGATGGACTGGCCAAGCAGGTCTACAGACTTAAACCCTATTGAGCATCTGCGGGGCATCCTCAAATGGAAGGTGGAGGACCGCAAGGTCTCTAACATCCACCAGCTCTGTGATGTAGTCATGGAGGAGTGGAAGAGGACTCCAGTGGCAACCTGTGAAGCTCTGGTGAACTCCATGCCCAAGAGGGTTAAGGCAGTGCTGGAAAATAATGGTGGCCACACAAAATATTGACACTTTGGGCCCAATTTGGACATTTTCACTTAGGGGTGTACTCACTTTTGTTGCCAGCGGTTTTAGACATTAATGGCTGTGTGTTGAGTTATTTTGAGGGGACAGCAAATTTACACTGTTATACAAGCTGTACACTCACTACTTTACATTGTAGCAAAGTGTAATTTCTTCAGTGTTGTCACATGAAAAGATATAATAAAATATTTACAAAAATGTGAGGGGCGTACTCACTATATATATATATATATATATATATATATATATATATATATACTAGACTGACTGTGTGTATATATATAATATTATATATATATATATATATATATATATATATTATATATATATATATATATATATATATATATCAAATACACTGCCAATAACTGAATAACCTATCTGCTTAATCTAAATCAAACTCTCTCTGTCCACCCAAACAACATTACACACGGCCGCCGTGTAAGCAGCCTTATATAGTGTGGGGCATGGACTTAGTCCCCCTTTGGCCAATTATGGCTCTCTTAGCAGAGCACACTGTGATTGGCCAAAGCATGCCGGTCAGGTGCATGGTTTGGCCAATCATCATACAGCAATACACTGCGATCTCGCAGTGCATTATGGGGCATTCCGTGACGCTTGAATTTTCCACGAATGCCCCAAAATGTTCGCTCTTCGGCGAATGGTCACATCGAGCTCATCCCTACTTGCAATACCCACTCATAACTTTTTGCATTAGTTAATAGCTATATTGTATAGTATATACTACTGTCTAGTGTTAAGCCCTGGGAGACATTTGCTGGTTCAAAAATTGTCTGACATTCGGAGTGTGTGTATGGTGGTCTGTCCAACAGAAGCCATCTGTTTGGTGGCTTCTGTCAGACGTGCATGCTGGAAAACCAGCAGCCGGCTTACTTCCAATCAGCGCTCTCAGACAATGGTAGTGTTATGGTGGGGGGGGGGGGGGGTCAACCCCCTGTCATAACCCAACAACTCAGCGGTGGAGATTGCTGGACTAACCCTGCATGGTTAGTACAGTGTCTCCGACTGGAGCTGTCAATTTTTTTTGTGCAACCTGCTGGGGTGCACTAAAAAAATCTGTTAGTGTGTACCCGGCTTAAGTTGTAGCATATAATAATATAGAATAGTATATAAAGCCTTTTAACCTACTGCAAACTACTTACACCTAAACACACAGCTAAAAACAGCCAAAACATAAAAGCATGCAGACATAGAGGTGTATTTACTAAAGGCAAATAGAGTTTACTAAAGGTAAATGCAGTTGCACTCATTTTCCCAAGAGCTTAGTGAATGTGCTAAAGCTCAGCTGATTTCCATCATCCAAACATGTGCAAGCAAAAATGCATTTTTTTTTTCTTGTACCTGATGGGGTATTATTTGCAACATGAAGCTTCATTAACTAAGCTTTGGTAAAAATAAGTGCAACTGCATTTGCAAAGTTCACAGTCTATTTGCTTTTAGTAAATCCACCCCACTGCATGATATTATATGAAAAAGGGCAAAGCGCACATCTTTCCTGACGGCTCCATGTCAGAGCACACCCCCCCCCCCCCACATAATCAGGACTTAACTATAAATCTTTCACTCACCTCAGCCTCAGCGTTCCTTTTTCTTCCTCCTAGGTATGGTTGCCACCTCATCCCTTTAAACCTGAACACATATTTATTACACAGGTTCTGTGGCTGATAAAGGTGGTAATTAAACTCGCTTGGTGCCTTATCTGCATTTAATTAGCCTCAGAACCTGTGTAATTCAAATGTGTTCTGGTTTAAAGGGATGAGGTGGCAACTCTACTCCTAGGTCAGGACTAATGGTGTTTCCCCTCCTAGCCAGTATAAAGTGCTGGCTGTCCATACGGATTTGTCTGCTGCTGGACGTGGTACCTGCTTCCTGAGCTGCTAATATCAACCTTGTCAGGGAGCCCCGCTGCTGATCCTTAGTGTGGTTGCATGCTGCCTTAAACACTCAGCTTGGGTGGAGCTGGGCGGCGTGCTGTGTCTCTCTCCTTAGAGCAGCGGATCACTGTGCCTGTTAGGAGCGAGCCGCGCACGTTCTCTGCCCTTTCTGTGTTCCCTGGGCTAGAGATGCGGGCCAGTGTGGAACCCACGCTGGACGGCTGCTCTTGGCATGTGCAGATCCGCCCAGCCAATCAGGGGAGGGGGGCGAAGCAAGCCTTAAGGGAGACAGTTTTAAAAAGTGCTTCTACCTTAAGAAGCTTTTGCTGTTACAGCTGACTGCGCTCTGTGTGCTCCAAGACTGCCTTTGCCTCCTACACCTCTCCCCTCAGGTATTCCTTGCAAATGGCAAGATTCACTCCTACATATTACCTGCTATAACATTTTATCCAGGACATAACATGTCCTATATTTTATTTGCAGCAGGATCTAAATGCTGACACCCTCTAAAGATCAGCGCTCGCAAAGAAGGTAGGGGAGATACCAAGAAATATATACGGTACATGTTAAAATTCTTCTATGTTGGCAGACTAATTCCTCACGCCTATTTGTGCTGCTCCTGCTCCTAAGGTCTCGTCATGGTTCACTATCATATACAAAGACCACTGGGCCCAAGGCCATTGCACTTTTCAGGCTTCCAATGTAGTTTCCAATATATTGGAGCTGAGGGCAGCCTTCCAGTCCCTCCTGGCGTTCAAGAGTCAGATTCAAGGAGAGCCCATACTTTTGAAGCTAGACAATGTGACGGCAGTGGCTTACATCCGCAGGCAGGTAGGCACTTGCAGCAGTGCTCTCCTGAGAGAGGTGACCCCGATCATGGATTGGGCTCAAACCAACTTACAGCTGCTAACAGCAGTGTATGGGCCCGGTCATCTGAACACTCAAGCAGACTACCTGTCCAGAGCGGACTTGGACAACGACGAGTGGGCCCTGTCACCACAAATCTTTCGGAGCCTGGTGGCATGGGCCTTCCTTCCGGAGGTGGATCTGTTTGCCTCTCAGACCAATACCAAACTACCACGGTTCTTTGCCAAGTCCAAGCAACTGCAAGCAATGTGAGTGGATGCTCTAACAGCAGAATGGAATTTCAGAACAGCATATGCCTTCACTCCGATCCTGGTGATCCTCCTCTTTTTGTGCAGGTTTTGGCAGGAGAAGGTGTCCATTCTGGCGGTAGTACCGGACTGGCTGAAGAGACCTTGGTATCCTCTGCTCCTCTCATTGAGCATCAGGGAACCACACCCTCTACCAGTAACGTCGGACCTGCTGTAGCAGGGGTCAATCTGCTACCCGTCCCCAGAGAGCCTGAAATTGATGGCGGAGGCTAATTAGTCTGGGTCACTCAGTCACAAGTAGCCTAATGAAAGCCAGAAAAGACAATACCAACAATGCCTATACCAGAACAAGTTTGTGGAATTTGCATACAGACATGACTTTTTGCCAGATTCACCAAGGGTCTGCCACATTCTGGAGTTCCTCCAGGCGGGATTGGAATAGGCCTTTCCCCAAGCACTTTGAAGGGCCACATGTCTGCTATCTCAGCTTTCCCTGGTACCCAGTGGGCCGTAGATAAGTTTGTGATCCAATTCTTCAGAGCGGCCATCTACCGCCGAGTTCTCTAACATTTCCAAAATGAGACTTGCCTCTAATCTTGGATTTCATTTCATTAGACACCTTTGTTTCTCCTGTCTCTCTAGGGCATCTCTCATTGAAGACCGCCTTTCTTGTGGCAATAACTTTAGCCAGAAGGGTATCCGAGATAGCGCCATTGGGGTTTAACAAATCCTTCCTCTCTTTCTTCCCAGATAGAGTAGTGCTCAGACCAATACTGGGATTCGTCCCGAAGGTAGCCTCTACTTTCCATATGACACAAGAAATCACGCTCCCAATCTTTCTTGCAGAGAACTCTCATGCCACGTACACACGACGTAATTCCGCTCAAACTGTCTTGCCTACACTGTCTTGCCTAAATTTAGACCGTCAAGAACGCGGTGACGTACAACACTACGACAAGCTGAGAAAAAATGAAGTTCAGTGCTTCTGAGCATGGGTCAAAATTGTTTCCGAGCATGCTTTGCGCGTCGGAATTGCTACAGATGATCAGAATTTCCGATAGAAACCTTTTGCGTCGGAAAAATTGAGAACATGCTCTCAAATTTTTGCTGGCGGGAATTCGGCCAGCAAAATTCCGATGGAGCCTACACACGGTCGCATTTTCCGATAAAAAGCTCTCATCAGTCTTTTGCTGGCTGAAAGTCCGAACGTGTGTAAGAATCCAAATCCGCTTGATGTGGGGTATTCACTGAAAGTGGATGCGACGGACAAACTTAGAAAGTCAGGCCCTCTCTTCGTCAGCCCGAATGGTGCTCGGAAGGGCCTGAGGGCTTTTGGTAGGGTGATCGCCTCATGGCTAGTCAAGACTATATCGTTGGCCTACAGAATTAAGGCTTTGACTGTGCCTGAGGGGGTCACATTGCATTCCACTAGGGGAGTCTCTACCTCCTGGGCAGCGGCGGGACAAGTATCCTTGGAGACGATCTGCAAGGCAGCCACATGGACGTCCATACATACCTTCATGGCACACTATTGTGGGTCTCTAAATACCGTAGAATTTGTCAGGAGTGTTTTAGCTTCCCCCTCCAGTGTATATTAAAAAAAATTCTCACGCATTACCCTCCCATGTGTGGCTAGTTAATGCCCAATGCCCAACTGTGCTGACATGGAGACGTCAGGAAAAAGGAAAATGTAATTCAAATACTTACCGTAATTTTCCTTTCCTGACAAGCTCCATGGCAGCACAGTTAAGTAGTTTGAGTTACGGAACGCTGAGGCTAAGGTGAGTGAAAATTTTATAGTTAAGTCCTGATTAGGCAGGGGTGGATGGGGCCTCACCCAGCTGTGCTGCCATGGAGCTTGTCAGGGAAGGAAAATTACAGTAAGTATTTGAATTAAATTTTCCATTATATGCACTATAATAGCAGATTTTGCCATCTCTGGGGCTGCAAAGCCTCCAGTGGAGCATTTTTGCACAAAGAGCAAGAATACATGAGGTAGGACAGGTTTAAAAATGGCTGCAACCAGATTTATTGCACTTTTAGCATTAGAAAAATCTTATCAATTTTTTGCAGCATTATATACTAGGGATGCACCAGTAGCATTTTTCAGTACGAGTTTGAGTAACAATACATTTTCTTTAGTACAGGCCGATATCCATTACTGTTACTTACTGCAACTGTTTTGTTTACACTTAAGCTGCCAGCAATCGTACAAAACATTGAAAAGTTATTTACAAATTAAATTTAAAAAAAAATTTAAATGTTGCACTTTTTTTAATGTGAAATGTGTAAATATATGTTAAACGTGTGAGTGATGAGCAAAAATATAATCTGCAGGAAGGGCCACAAAAATGCACTCTGTATATGCTCCGGATTAGCTTTTGCTTAGTTCACACCACACACAGTTCCGGTGTGTTTTTTTATATGTTTTGCGCTATAAACAAGAAAAGAGCGACAATTTTGAAAAAAAAAAAACAATATTATATAACGGAAAATTGTATCATATTTACCGTAATTTTCCTTTCCTGGTGCCAATCCATGGCAGCATACATGTGATAGAGCTCCGCATCGACTCCGCCTTCAGGACTAGTGAATAGCATAAATTAAAGGGCATAGCCCCTCCCCCAACATTCTTCGTAATATAGAATACCGAGGGTGGGAGTTTATGCTGCCATGGATTGGCACCAGGAAAGGAAAATTACGGTAAGTATGATACAATTTTCCGTTTTCCTGGTGCCTCCATGGCAGCATACATGTGATAAATAACTAGCTCACATGGGTGGGTTTAATGCTTTAACAAAAAATAAACTTTAATCAAACACAGTTCTCCCGAACTCTACGGTTGTAAGAGCCCCGGGATCAATACGATAATGTTTGAGGAACGTGTGTCGGGAAGACCAAGCCTAATGTTTCAAGAGAAACATTTGCCCAAGATGCCGATACTGCTCTTGTTGAAGGAGCATTCATCTGAGCCGAAGGATCCAAGTTCCTAAACCCTGTAAACTTTCTGGATTAGCTTGACAACCCAGGATGCCTAGGTTCTGGTAGAAGCTTCCTTTCCTCTATCCTTACGCCATGGGATGATGAATAATCTTTCAGAGTTCCTTAAACTTGCTGTGGCTTCCAAGTAGGCCCTGAGAACTTTGGATATGTCTAACTCATAACAGGAGTTTGATTCGGAGTCCATGAAAACTGGTAACGCCCATGGTTCTGATAGGTTTGCCGTTGAGGTGACCTTGGGTGTGAAACCTCTGAGAGGGCGAAGTTCTACCCTATCTGGAAAAAAAGGATATGTGATCATCCCCAATGCCCAGGGAGTGGATTTCTGAAATCCTCCTGTCGGATGTAATAGCCAACAGAAAAGTTGTTTTTAAAGTCAAGTTCCAAATTGAGACCTCTTCAACCGGTACAAACGGATGAGTGGATAGGACTTCCAATATTAGAGGAGGATCCCACTTTGGAAAGGAATGTCTGGATGGGGGACACATCTTCAATACTCCCCTGAGGAACGTAACCACTAGAGGGTCTTCTGCCCCCCTGGTGTTAGTTGCTGCAGAAATTGCGGAAACTTGTACCTTGAGGGAACTCTGGCTGAGCCCCAAATCGAGACCAGTTTGCAGAAAACTCAGAACATCAGCAGTGGAAAGAGAGATAGGATCAAATCCTTTTCCTGGGGCATAGGATAAGAACTTGTCCCAAATTCTTGCATAGATTGTGTTGGTTGTAGGCTTTCTAGCTTTCAACAGGGTGGATATGACCTCTTGGGAACAGCCTAACGATTCAAACCTCCTCCTTTCCACTTCCATACACAAAGATCCAGCTTCTGTGGGTCTGGATGGTCCAGCCTGCCCTGGGTCAACAACTGCAGAAAGGGAGGAATTCTGATCGGATGATCCACACTGAGGTGCATGGCTAGTGGAAACCACGGTCTCTTCGACCAATAGGGTAGCACTGCTAGCACTTGGACTGGTTCGTTCAGGAGTCTGAGGAGAAACCTCGAAATGAGTGGGCGAGGAGGAGAGGCGTAAGCGGTCTTGAAGGTCCAAGGACAATATAGCGCATCTACTCCTTCCGCCTGTGGATGTGGAAGGTGAGAGAAGAATCTCCTGATTTTGCAATTCTAATGCGTAGCAAAAAGATCCACCAGTGGGGTCTGCCATAGAACACATGGGGATGTAGAGACCACTCGTTGTCCCCAAACCTCCTCGATAAGACATCTGCCTCTGTGTTCATCTTGCCTGGGAGATACATTGCCCTGAGGTCTACCAGGTTCCTCTCTGCCCAGAGCATTACAGGTTCCACTTCCCTCAGAAGTGTCTTGCTGTGGGTGCCCCCTTGTTTCTGAAGGTACGAGACCGCCGCCTTGGTGTCCAAACATAGAAGTACTCTCTGTCCCTTGACCTGAGATGCAAAAGAGGTTAAGGCTAGAAATGCTGCCCTCATTTCTAGGACGTTGGACACTATCCCTCTGGTGGGAAAGGACCATCTTCCCTGAATTCTCTGCAATGAGCACCCCACCCCTGGCCACTCGCATCTGACGTAATTGTGGTCCATGAGTGGGAACCCAAATGATAGAGCCGGGAGAGATTCTCTGGATTCATCCACCAGTGTAGACTCCTGCTCATTAGCGTTGTTAAACAGATTGTCTGAGACAGATGTTGTCGTCTCCATTGTATTAAGAATCCCATCTGGAAGTGTCTCAGATGCTAGTGAGACCATGGGACTAGAGGTATGCACGAGGACATCGTGCCAATAAGGCTCAGACACTGCAAGGCTGATAGATGGGATCTCTGTATGACCTTGGATACCTTCTGAATGATGCCCTCCATCTTCATCTGGGGTAAAGAGACTGTGCCTAGGAGCGTATCGAACATTGCTCCTAAGTAAACCATCTGCTGTGTTGGAACTAATTGGCTCTTCCGATGGTTCACCAGCCACCCGAACTCCGACCACGACTGGAGAAGAATCTCCCTGTGGACTATAAGCTGGCTCGGGTTTTTTTGACAGCAAGAGGATATCGTCCAGGTAGTGATAAATTCTTAACCCCCTCTCTCTCAGAGGGGCCAAGACAGATCAACACTTTTGTGAACACCCGAGGGAAGGTGCACAGCCCGAAGGGCAGAGCTTGAAATTGCAGGTGGACATGACCCACTGCGAACCTTAAGTATTTTGGAAGGATGGTAGAATAGGGATGTGGAGGTACGCATCCTGCAGGTCTATCGAGATTAATCAATCTCCTGGTTGTATGGTTTGGATGATCGTTTGGAGTGACTCCATCTTGAAGCTTTCGAGATGGATGTATTGATTTAGCTTTTTCAGATCTATTACAGGTCTCCAGTCGCCTGTTTTTTTCTGTACCAGGAAAAGGGTGGAATAAAAACCTGTAAATCGCTCCAATGGAGGGACAGGTATTGCTGCCCCTTGACGCTGCAGGGACTCCAAAAAATTGGTTTAAGGCCAGTGCCTTCTGTGGGGAGGCTGATTACCGTGTCTCTTTGAAGGACGTGTGAGGAGGCTGCTGAGAGAAAGTCCAGAAGTGACCGTACCGGATCGTTGATACTAGGACCCATGGGTCTTGACATTTGGAGGCCCAGGTGAGGAAAACGTTTAACCGGGCTCTCACTGGGGGCTTCTCTGCCCGCTGATGTCAAAAGGACTTTGTCCCCTCCTGGGGAGCAGTGAGGGACTTGTTCTTTCTGGCTCCCAAAAAAGAAGTCTGGGTGCCTCTCCACGATTTCTTGTTGTCCCTAAAGGGGCGAGACTGCCTGAAGTCTCTAGAATTTGATTTCTGGAATCGTGATAAATAGGCCTTTGTTCTCCGGACCTTCCTGTCCTGAGGAAGTAAGCCAGATTTGCCCCCTGTTACTCTGGAGATTACTTTGTCGAGTTTCTCGCCAAACAAAGATTTTCCATCAAAGGGAATCTTGCACCAATTCTGCTTTGATGCTAGATCGGCTGTCCAAGGCTTTAGCCATAAGGCCCGCTTTGCCATAACAGAGTTGCAGCATTGAATTGGCTGAACACCAGATTGTGTCAACTGCAGCTTCTCCCACAAAATCCGCCGCCAACTTAAGCTCCTCCAGAGCTTTGATTATGTCATCTTTGGGAACGTCTTGGTGCAGGGCTGTCTCAACATTTTCGGTCCAATACCTGATGGCATTGGAAACAGTTGTCAGCGCAATGGCTGGTCTGCAAGCTTCTAGATAGATGTATTGATCTAGACCTCAAAAGGAGCCATCTAGGGGATCCTTGAAGAAGTTGAATCCTCCATTGGCAACGTTACATTTTTTGCCAGACGCACTACAGCCGCATCAACCACAGTCATTGAACTTAAGGACTGAGTATCCGAATCTGCCAGTGCATACAGTTTGGATAAACGTGCTAGAGAAAACTTTATCAGTTTTGTTCCACTCATCCTCTATGATCTCCCCCATCAATGGGAAGAAGATCTTTCTCTTGAGGAATGAGAAATAGGTTTTTGATTTTGATTTTTTAGGAGGCTCTTCCGGGTCTTCCCAGGCAATGGCGCACCTCACCGCTTGTACAAAGGGTTGAACCAGGGAGAAATTGAAACCAGATGGTTAGTATCATCTGAGGACTCCTCGGATGAATCTACCGGTGGGATTTGTTTAGCTGTTTTTCCTGATGGAGGCAAAGGAGTAATAACAGCTGATGGGCCCGGAATGTCGGGGTCCAAATCCAACACCTGAGCAGCTTGTGAAACCGGGTGAGCGGCAATCATGGCCGTCAGTTCAGAAAGAGAGTCTTTCATGGTTTGAGTAGGTCAACCACCTGTTGGCCTTCTAATTCCCAGTTAGCTGCATAGTCCCTGAGACAGTCTTTGCAGACGAACTTATCAGGGAGTGGAACCGCGCCACAGGCCCAGCATTTTTTCCTTGACGCCTGCGGTGGAGGCGAAAGCGAATGACGACGTCTATGAGATCCTGATCTTCTAGAAGATTTATGGTGAGAAGAGTGTGACCTCCACTCAGGACTATCGTCATTGTCATAGCGCCTTGAGGACTTTCTGGACCGCTTTGAAGGAACAGGGCTGAAACAAACAAAGTTTGTCAGTGGCGCACTCTTTTTTTTTTTTTTTTTTTAAATACTCACGTACAGGTGGTCCACATACCTATTGGATATGAGAGGATCTTGGCTTTGTGACGAATGGCTCATGGTAAATAATGGGCAGGAGGATCAGCTGTAGGAAGGCGAAGTAAGAAAGCAAAAAGAAATAGAGTCTATTTGCACACCACATTTTTAAACAAAGTCACTGCAATAGGAGTGAGATAAAAGTATAAGGCTGGCCATACACTACACAACCCCCGTCTATAGATCTCCCTCAGATCTACCAAAACCACACAATATGAGGTCAAATCCAATCACCCTCAACTTGTATGCAATCAGGCAGGCCCCTGTACCACACAGTTGAAGGCAAACCTAAAGGAAATTGAACAAGAAATTGCATGGTGCATGGCCAGCTCCACACATACCTGTAATGCTGAAGTAATTTGGACTGCAGGGCATACACCTGATATGCAGAGCAGCCCTGAGTCCAATTTGGAGCCAACATTTTAAAGCTAAAAAGGGAGAGCAGCTTAATTAAAAGGACCTACCCTATTACTGGTAAATGAAGAAACAAAACCAAGGCCACAGCAAGAGAGTGAGAACCCTGAAGGGTAGAACAAAAAAGCTAGAGAAAAAACATCAGAAATAGCAAGGAAACGCCCGTTCTGCACATGTGCAGACCAGGAATAAATGTCTTAAAGGGGACATTTTTTTTTTTTTTTTTTAAACCTATAAACTTTAACCACCAGGGCTCAAAAACAGTGCAGACATGGAAGCAAAAAGAAAACCTAACCTGACCAAGAAGGAAGAGAATCTGATCCTCCCGCCGTCATCACCAGCATTCGTTTTTCTGGAAATTCAGCAGACTGCGTTCCTATGAGGAAACTCTGCAAGACCCCAAAAGATCCTCAGAAGGGGTTCCCAGTCTTATCAGCGCATTGAGCGGCCCAAGAACAGGGACTGCGCACGGGAGAGGCTTAACCCGGCGGACGCTGCGGACTGCAGAGGTATGGACATACTGCTACTCTTCACCAAGTCAAGAGGTATGAGGAAAAAAAGGAGAGAGAGAATGTTGGGGGAGGGGCTATGCCCTTTAATTTATGCTATTCACTAGTCCTGAAGGCGGAGTAGAGGCGGAGCTCTATCACATGTATGCTGCCATGGAGGCACCAGGAAAGCATCTGGCTTTACAGGGCACTAAGTACGGATTCATCATCTGGTTATTGAAGTCCACCTTTGTTAAGGTTATAGCTGTGGACACAGAGGGGGTTCTCAACAACAAAAATTTGGACTGTCGTATCTGCGTGAATGGAAGACAGGAGGAAAAACATCCCGTTTGTCCTTCCACTTCACTGCGTGCAATTCATTATTCTGCAGGCAGACTTTCTTCCTCTTTCTAAGTGTTTACAAGCCTTTGGGGGATGCCTTTACGATTAGGTCGTATGGTACCCCATGAGCCAATTCCAAGATTGTATAAGTGTCTAAATGTGGTACACTTGCATAGTAGTTATCCACATACAAGTGGTACCTATTACATCTACCCCAACGCAGGTGGTCAGACACTATAGCTGGCTACTGTGCTCTTCACCTATAGCAGCCCCCTTTCCCATAAGGCAAGCAGGCCTACCGATACTCGGTTGCCCCCAGGACTTACACACAATGCTATAGTGCCTGGCCATCACGCCAGAGCAGATGCGAACTGAGCAAATCAAACAGATACTTTACGTTAGCAGACAGATAGGGTGGTTCTATGACAGTCCAGGTAAAAGGCAGGCTAAGTTCAGGGAATAGTCCAAAATCCGGTCCAAAGTCATACACAGGGAAATCCAATCTAGCAGAGCTGGGGAGACAGACAGGGAGCTTGATGAGGAACAACACACGTATCACACTCTATCACAAGCACCCAAATGAGGGTTTAGCTGGCTTATAACAGGTTTGAGTTTCCACCCATAGACTGACCACATCAATCACCCTGCAGGTGGACAAAGACAGGGAGAATGCCATAGCCAAAACCCGGATGCTGGAATAAGGAGCAGGAGTGCTAGACGATCCTGACAGTACCCCTTTTGGAACAAGGGTGACACCATGTCCCATGCCATCTTGCCACTGCTCCCCAAGTAGTCTGGGCATTCAGGGGGCTCCAAATAACTATCCTTTACCTCATAAATTTGAAAATGACATGTATAGACTGTTGCCCTCTCACAGAGCTTATACATTTTGACCCCCGTGCACGCTTGCTGGAGAGATACTGTTTGAATGCAAGGCAGCCAGAAAAATTAATGAGGGACTCATTGACACAAATATTTTGTTGGAGTGTATACACATCTGCAAATTTCTGGTTAAGGTGATGTACTAGGGGTTGAATTTTGTGGAGCCGATCATATTCAGGGTATTGTCCTTGAAATTCATAAATCACATTATATGCTCATATGTATGTCGGGACATGGCAGCAGGGAACATGGGCATTTGATGAATCAGGTCTGTGGACCAATATGTCAATATATAGTTCATTTTTGGTAATGCCCATGTCGAGGGTTTGGGCCAAAAAAAATGTAAACCGTGATAGCTTTACATTCTAATTGTCTGGCAAGGAACAGATTTGGGTTGGTGGCGATGTACTGCTCAGCATATAAATTTCTATAGTCCACAATCAATCAATACAGATCTTCCATGAAAAATAGCTAAAAAAAACATCATGGAGATGCATTACATGTGCTGTTTCTGCCTGAATTCTGGGTTGGGCAGTAAATGGCGGAAGTACAGGTGCTGCAGTGCTGTGTTCTAATTCTTGGTGGCTGTTGGATGCTACTTGTGCTAACCACCGCACCAGCTTGTACTGTACTTCTGGGACTCGCCATGAGATACTGCAGTGCTGGTTTGTAAAATGCCAGGATGTACTAGGCTGCTCTTCAGTTCACCAAAAGATAGTGCAGCACTAGTACTGGTGCTAGTACTTTGCTCTCAGCTGACATGCTCAGAATCCTGTAGGCGTCTTCACTAGAGTACTTTTCTTTGGAAATTTTGGCCACCAAATTTATAGGTACCTAGGGCAACTCATGGGAAAAAGAGCATCTGGCTGTCAAGGACTGCTTAAACCCCTACAAAGAAGATTTACCTGCTAGTGCTAGCAGAGATCAGGCCTGATCTTGCTAACTCTGCGGTTTTGTGTGCAATGCATTAGAAGTGACAGTGATCTACTGGCACTGCACTTGTTGGGGGGGGGGGGCAGAGGGGCTAAACGCAAGTGCTAGCAGGTGTCGGGGCTGATCCTGTTAACTCTGCATTTTTGGGCAAACTATACTATTGGGACACTAGTATAGTTCTGATCAAAGATACTAATCCGTTCAGACACTATACTAGTAATGTAAGTTTATAGTGTGTCTTTGACAGTGTTAGTGGCATTCAAAGGGTTAAATATGATGGTGAATATATGGTGGGCAATCTGATGCTATGTGGGAGGGCCGCTAACTGACGCAAACGCTATCTGATGTCGGCTGTGGAACTAATACAGTGATCAGTGAAAAAATCTGTACACTGTACTAATGTTATTGGTGACAGAGCAGTGAAAGGGTTAACTGGGGGTAATGAGGGGGTTTAAATGTGCCTAACTATGTGTTTTTGTGTCAGTGTGGTGTTTTTACTCACTGTAGTTCCGGCCCTTTTCTCTCGTTGGAACCAAAAAGGGCTCCACAAGAGAAGAGCTTGTCACTTCCTTTGCCTGTGTTTTGTAAACACTGATTCAGCACAGACGAGCAGCAGGTCCAGGTCAAAGATCATTGACTGATTGGTGCTGTACCGAATCACAGCACCCTTGGGCTGGCGGGCACCTGCGCCCCCTACCCAGGACCAAGGATCACGTACTTAGTAGGCAATCCAATGCAGCAGAGCTGCCTTGCCAGCATATATGTAAGTTATACGGTCGTCAAGCAATTAAACAGCCACTGGCTTTTCAGCAACCAGAGACGTATACCTGCCCAGCCAGATTAGCGATCATTCAGGGACTCTGGCTGACAGCTGGATGTAAACAAAGGGGTTAAGGATGATAGTTGACACATAAAAAAACAAAAGCCAAATGGCATGGTTTCCCCCTCAAAATTCATACTAGTTCCTTAGGGTTTGACATAAATTTAAAGGTGAAACCTCTTGCAAATAAAAAAAAAAATTCAAAAAAGGCTTGGTTCGCCCCCAAATCCATACTAGACCTATATTTGAGCATGCAGCCTGGCTGACCAAGACAGGTAGGAATGAGCATGTGCCCATCACCTCCTGAAGCAAACAAGGCTGCATGTCCTCAGCATGAGGAAGGTATGTCACATGCGGGAACCCCTCTGGAAAAGCATATTGTCCCAATGTTGATGAAGCAAGGGCCCTTTCTCCACAACCCTGGCCTGGTGGTTTTAGGCATGCCCGCCAACCTGCTGAATGAAAAACAGGCCAACACATCCATGACTGCTCACCACAAATATCGTCTCTCATGTCCCAAGCTAATGTAAACATTTTTGGTCAGTGGCATCCCCAGGAATCCTGGGTGTCATTATTGACCTAATATGGTCACATTCATATTTGGTCAGTGATGTCACCTTAGATTCCATGCTCATTTGCTTACATTCAGCTGTCAGCTAAGGAGCTGTCATTCATGGCAAGCAGTAGTCAGGAGCAGATCGTGTCGGCAGTCGGTAAATTTTTTTCTTTCGGTGGGTCATCAGGTGGTATTCATCCTGATTAACGTGAATCTACATTGCTGGATGACATGATTGATGATGGATTGACATCGAGGGACAATTTTTATTTTTTTTAATAAGGGGCTTGTCAAAGTCCATAGCATCAAGCATAATGGTCTGTTGTCTACATACAATATTAATCATAAGGGAATTATCATTTGACAGAAATATAAGCAGCTTTTTTTTGTGTATAAATGTCAGTTTTGCTGCTAGTAGGTACTTATTATTATACATTTTAAATGTTTTGCTTTAAGCATTACTAAAATTGTAGCTCCCCATCATACTAAATTTCTTAATTTATTTTGTTTATTTGCTTTGGTACATGTCCCCCTGGACACTGCCAAGCCTCTGCTGACCTTTGTTTGACATCTGCCTATTAGCCTAGAAAATGGCTATTACTGATTTCCAAGATTCATGCTATTGAATTCAGTGGGGTTGACATTTGGCATCCAAGCTTAGTTAAAATGGAACTTCTTTCTCAAAGGAGGCTTCCAGAAGCAGGTAAGCTACCCCCACAACCACCAGTAAATAATGATGAATGAGCATCCCCCTCCTGGACCATACCAAGCCACATGCCCTCAACATTGGGGGGGGGGGGGCGCTTTGTCAGAGGGAGACCCCCCAGGCAAAGCATATTGTCCCCATGTTGATGAGGACAAGGGCATCTTCCCCACAACCCGGGCCCAGTGGTTGTGGGGTTGTAGGGGTAGCTTACCTTAATGTGGAAGCCCCTTTTAAGAAAGGGCCCCCCAACCCTCTATGTTAATGAGTATGGGGTACATTGTACCCCTACTCATTCACCCAAAAAATTCTGGCGACTCACTTGGAAAAAAAGCTCTGCCTGCTGAATATGACTAGTCCCATCACTTGTCACTCGCCAAATTAAGTATGATGTTACTGTCTCCCCACCCTATGATGTCCCTCAGATATCCCACATCATAACATCTTATTCCCATGGGGGTGGGATCTGGGGGCCCCCTTCTTAAAGGGGGCTTCCAGATTTCAATAAGCTACCTCCTGCACCCCCACAACCTTCGGGTCAGGGTTGTGGGGAGGAGTACCTTGTCCTCACAAATATGGGGACAAGGTACTTTGCCAGGGAGTCCCCTGGGGCCCCTTGAGGCCATGTGGCCTGGTAGAGTTTGGTGGGTGCTCGCTCGTCTGCCCCCCTCTCCCGGCCTGTAGGGTTGCATGCTTATCTGGTATAGATTTTGGGGGACACCACGCCATTTCTTCAATGTGAGGATTTGGGGGAGGGAACCCCACACATTTTTTTTCATTTTTTGGCATGGGGTCCCCCTTAAAAGCCATACCAAACCCGAAGGGCAGGTGCCGACTCCTTATTACCCGATGCTTAGTCCCTGCTGCTGACATAACTGGTTGGTATGACGCTTCCGAGTTTCGACTCCTTAACAACAGATGATTTATCACTGGTGGCTGACAGCAGGGATAGGTTACTGGTTGTTAGGATGCCAGTAGGTGACAGCTCCTAACCACCAGCAGAAAACACTAAAAAAAATGAGTGACAAAACGTGTGAAATCACTCAAAAAATTGCAAATTGCGTATATTTTAATGCATTTCTGTAGAGAAAAAAAAACGCTTCAAAACTGCACCGATCTGCCCAAATCAAGCTACAAAAGTAGGCCCAAAACTTTTTTGAGCTTCAATCATTTGGCTTTAGGGGAGTAGAGATGTAAATCATCTCCATAGAGAATAACAGATTTTTTTCTCCCTGACCATTTTGGAGCTTTTAGCTTTGAGCTACAAAATGCTCAGCTATGAATGGGACCTGAGAGAAAAAAGAGGTACACGGAGCTAAACAGTTCACATGCTGACTTGCTTTTTACCAGTATCGGGCTGGTGTAGTCCAGGACAGTCTAAGCTCAGAAGAAGTGAATTGGATGATGTTGGCCATCAGTCCGGGACCTTTAGATTACTGCAGGGGAAATTTCTGGACTGAAAGTGAATATTGCAACAAAACCTTATTTTTATTTCATCTTTTAATGAAAGTAACATTTCCAGAGAGCATCTACTCCATTACATTACTAACCACTGTCCACCAATTTGAGATAACTGACAATAAAAATTGACCAGCCCAATAGGATATATATTATATGCAGCGGGAGATGCAACAGAACATAATATTAGATAGTTTAGAATCTAAATGGTATTGCACAGAGTGGCCCCGAACCTCCTCTTCTGTGGTCCCCTGACATATTTTCGGAAACTCCTATTCTATGTGTGTGTCACCATAGCTAGCTGTTTTCTATGGGGGCGCAAGTTAAGTCTCGTTCATGAGTCGGGCTGTGTGGTTCCACAGACACACACAGCAGGGCTAGGCCAATTGATGACAGCAGGAGGAGCCGATGGCTCCCGCTGCTGCCTCTGTGTCCTTTGAGGAGAGGGAGAGAGAGCAGTGCAGCTGCACACAGGCACAGCGCTGGATCGAGAAAGGACTCAGGTACGTAAACAGGTGGGTGAGGGGGCAATACAATTACTGGGACACTTTTTACCTTAATTCAGGGAATGCATTAAGGTAAAAATGTTCTTCCTTTAGAACTACTTGAACTACTTGAATGTTCCCTAGGCTTTAATCATACAATGGTATGCAAACAAAAAACAGTTTTTTTTTTCTTGGATATTGATTTACCTTAATGAATAGGCTAAATAAGCAGTGACTTTGCAAACTAAATGTTTGGTTTTCTAAGTGAACAGTTTCTACTCTAGTTTATTAGATCAACCTTGGTGAATAGTAATGGGAAAGTGTAGATGCTCACTGGACCATTGCTCCATTGCAGCTGCTGGTCCTAATGTGCAGGTGCGGGTGCATGTCCTATAAGGTCATGCACTTTTGGTGAGTACAGGAGTATACAGCCCCAGAATCGCAGGACAGGAGTATACAGCCCCAGAATCGCAGAACAGGAGTATACAGCCCCAAAATAGCAGGACAGGAGTATACAGCCCCAGAATCACAGAACAGGAGTATACAGCCTCAGAATCGCAGAACAGGCTTATACAGCCCCAGAATCGCAGAACAGGAGTATACAGCCCCAGAATCGCAGGACAGGAGTATACAGCCCCAGAATCGCAGAACAGGCGTATACAGCCCCAGAATTGCAGGACAAGAGTATACAGCCATAGAATCGCAGATCATGGCATACAGCCCCTGAATCACAGAACAGGAGTATACAGCCCCAGAATCGCAGGACAAGAGTATACAGTCCCAGAATCGCAGAACAGGAGTATACAGCCCCAAAATCGCAGCACAGGAGTATACAGCCCCAAAATCGCAGCACAGGAGTATAAAGCCCCAGAATCACAGAACAGGAGTATACAGCCCCAGAATCGTAGAACAGGCGTATATAGCCCCAGAATCGCAGAACAGGAGTATACAGCCCCAGAATTGCAGGACAGGAGTATACAGCCCCAGAATTGCAGTACAGGAGTATACAGTCCTAGAATCGCAGATCACGGTATACAGCCCCAGAATCACAGATCACTGTATACAGCCCCAGAATCGCAGATCACGGTATACAGCCCCAGAATCGCAGATCACGGTATACCGTCCCAGAATCGCAGATCACGGTATACATCCACAGAATCGCAGATCACGGTATACAGCCCCAGAATCGCAGATCACGGTAAAATATGGATTTTGGTCTAAATGTAGTATGTGTAACTGATGGTTCTAGAAATGGTGTTGGGATACGTCCCTCTGTGTGGCCCTCTTTTCAGAGTTCTTCCAGAATCTGGAGCATGTCATCATTAGATTCAGTGTGAGGCACCTTATCTAATTTGGAACAAGTTTTATTGGCGCCTCCCGTGGTCTTTTAATGACTGGCCTGGGGGTTGGGGGCATAGTGATGTTTCCATGTCAGAGATCGTATAAAATTATGTAAATCTTTAAATAAGCCAAATTTATTGAGCCCTACTGAGGGGGGAAAGCTGAGACCCTTTTGGAGCAGTATATATTCAGAAGAAGTCAGGGTATGAGTGGACAGATTATACACTTTTATTGTACTGACTCCTGTATTAGCTCTGTTCTTTCTTTCTAGTTGTTTCTTCCTGCAAATTCTTCCTCTTCGTCCTCGTCTAATTTTCTTTTTTCTTTGTAAACTCCCTTTGGAGGCAATGTCTGAAAATTCTGATTGTGAAAAGGCGCTACCTGACTGACCTGTTCTAATGGGGAAGGATGAAGATCTAAGTTATCTTGAGATTTTGGCCTTGTACCTAATAAAATTGAACTCTCCAGGTCTCGGGATAGGGGGCTGTAACTGGTATGAATTGGTATGTTGTATATTGGGAATTGAGATGGAATGTGCGAGGATGGTGCAGAATTAGCTGCATGTACTGGAATGGATGAAATAATTGCCTCTGGGAAGGAGGGTGGGGGTGGGGTTAGGTCTAGAACAGTGATGACTGGTATGTTATCAGATGAATTGATGCTGCTAACTGGGTTGGAGCGTGGAACTCAGAATAAGCCCATGTTGGGGGGGACGGGTAACCCTCTGTGGGTGCGGGCATGGATACCTATGTCTATTTTGTTTGTTGGATGTGGTGGATTTGTTACCCCTGGATTTTGTTTTTTTTGCAGTTATTATTTGTGTTTTATGTATTATTGGACCTGCACCTTCCTGTAAGGTGCACCTTCAATCAAATGCTTGGCCATTGCGGTATTCAAAGAGGTCACGTTCCAATTTGTTGGTTTCCTTTAGAATGAGATTATCCTCATCTTTCTTAACATTTTTATTTAGAACTTGTAACCACTTTGAGTATAGACAGGAAGTACTGAATTCTTGGATATGTGCTTCTTTTTCTTTTGTTTGCTGTTGTGCAAACTCTACTTTACTTTCCCTCTGTTAGACCAGGATTTTAATCCATTTTATAGTACAGAATTCAGCCAGTAGTCTCCATTCTTTGAGGAGGTCCTCGTCAAGGAAACTGCAATGTTTCTTGATCCGAAGACCTCTCGGGGTGATCCCTAATTCTAAATATTTTTTGAGAAAGGCTAAGTCCCACCATTGGGTATGTTCATACTGTTTGGCATCTTGCGCTTGGAGGAAAGCTTTGCTCATGTGGATTTCAAATGCCTCAGTGTGTGGCAGATTATTTCAATCAGCTGATTGCAAGCTGGGAAGCTTCCCATAGACAGCCGTGTGTCCGGCGCCCAGACACTCTTAAAGAGACCTTTTTTTTGTGAAAAGCTTGGGGAGGGGGGAGCGCCTGTGTGCCTCCGTGTGCCCCCTATGAAAATTTACCCAAGCACTGTTTTTCAGTTTGGACTAATCAACTAATCATTGTGGTCTATCAATAAAACAAATGCACAAATGTCAGAAGCATATGTGCAAGTGGAATGAAATGTCCTGTCATTTTTCTAAGAGATCAATGCCTGTATTGTCAGCTCTGTCTGGTTTCCAAAATGTGCTATAGTCTCTCATTGGGGTATTTCAAATAACTATATCACATTTTGGCCATTAGATGGAGCTATGGTTGCCACCTCATCCCTTTAAAACCCGAACACATATTAATTACACAGGTTCTGTGTCTGATTAAGGTGGTAATTAAACTCACTTGGTGCCTTATCTGCATTTAATTAGCCTCAGAACCTGTGTAATTCAAAGGTGTTCGGGTTTAAAGGGATGAGGTGGCAACTCTAGATGGAGCTGATGATACAGGCATTAATTTTTTTTTGAAAAATTTGAGAAAATTTCGTTCAACTTTCATGAATGCTTCTGACATTTTGCAATGAATTATTAAAGATTGAGAAATGGAAAAATGGACTTTATAGGCACCACTGATAAAAAAATTAATTTTATTTGTAACAATTCACATATAAATTCAAAAATTACATATAAAAACAGTACTGTAGCAGCCTACAGTTTGAATACTTGATATCACTATTTTAGTCATTTGAATCAGGTGTGTAGGACCTGGCCACCCTGACACATATAAACAGTAGAGTGGAAACAAGCTCTACATGCTTCACGGGAACTGCTTCTTCAGGAGATTACCGTATTTACCGGCGTATAACACGCACTTTTTCCCCCTAAAAAATCGGGGGAAAGTCGTGGGTGCGTGTTATACGCCGATACCCCCAAAAAAAAAAAAAATTCAAAAATGGCAAAAATGGCAAGCGCCGCCAAAAAATAGCGAGCGCCGCCGAAAAAGTCCGAGGCGCGGCCGAAAAAACCCGAAGCCGCGCCGGAATAGACCGAGCAGACTGTTCGGCTCTACTCGGAGTCCCGCCTCCCTGCGCTCGTTCCGGAAACAGCAGGGAGGCGGGACCGCGATCGGAGCTGAACAGTCGGCTCGGCCTTTTCCGGGGCCGCTTCGGTCTTTTTCGGCCGCGCCTCGGACTTTTTCGGCGGCGCACGCGACAGAGTCTCGGCGGCGGGAAATTTAAACCCGGACCGGACTTCTAATGTCGCTGGGCATGGCTGCAATGACGCTGGCAAGGTACAACGTCCCTGGGCAAGGCTGCAACGATGCTGGGCAAGGCTGCAATGACCCTGGGCAAGGCTGCAATGACCCTGGGCATGGCTGCAATGACGCTGGGCATGGCTGCAATGACGCTGGGCATGGCTGCAATGACGCTGGGCATGGCTGCAATGACGCTGGGCAAGGCTGCACTGACGCTGGGCAAGGCTGCACTGGCGCTGGGCAAGGCTGCAATGACGCTGGGCAAGGCTGCAATGACGCTGGGCAAGGCTGCAATGACGCTGGGCAAGCTGCAAATGACGCTTAAATGTAAGTTTTTTTTTTTTCCCTAAACTTCCCTCCTAAAACTTTTTTTCCTTAAAATGCCCTCCTAAACTTGGGGTGCGTGTTATACGCCGGTGCGTGTTATACGCCGATAAATACGGTATATACATTTTCTAAATAGAATAAAGAGACATCAAGTGAGTATATATATATATATATGACTGTGGATAGAGATAGATTGAGCTAGATTAGGCAGGCAGGTTAGTTAGTTTCAGTGTATTTGATATATATATATATATATATATATATATATATATATATATATATATATATATATATATATATATATATATATATATATATATATATATACACAGTATCTCACAAAAGTGAGTACACCCCTCACATTTTTGTAAATATTTTATTATATCTTTTCATGTGACAACACTGAAGAAATTACACTTTGCTACAATGTAAAGTAGTGAGTGTACAGCTTGTATAACAGTGTACATTTGCTGTGCCCTCAAAATATCTCAACACACAGCCATTAATGTCTAAACCGCTGGCAACAAAAGTGAGTACACCCCTAAGTGAAAATGTAAAAATTGGGCCTAACTAGCCATTTCCCCTCCCCTGTGTCATGTGACTCATCAGTGTTACAAGGTCTCAGGTGTGAATTTGGAGAAGGTGTGTTAAATTTGGTATTATCGCTCTCACTCTCTCATACTGGTCACTGGAAGTTCAACATGGCACCTCATGGCAAAAAAAAAAAAAATATTGTTTTTCTACATAAAGTTGGCCTAGGCTATAAGAAGATTGCCAAGACCCTAAAGCTGAGCTGTAGCATGGTGGCCAAGCCCATACAGAGGTTTAAAAGGACAGGTTCCACTCAGAAAAGGCCTCGCCATGGTTGACCAAAGAAGTTGAGTGCACATGCTCAGCGTTATATCCAGAGGTTGTCTTTGGGAAATAGACATATGATTGCCGCCAGCATTGTTGCAGAGGTTGAAGGTGTGGGGGGTCAGCCTGTCAGTGCTCAGACCATATGCCGCAGATTGCATTAAATTGGTCTGCATGGCTGTCGTCCCAGAAGGAAGCCACTTCTGAAGATGATGCACAAGAAAGCCTGCAAACAGTTTGCTGAAGACAAGCAGACTAAGGACATGGATTACTGGAACCATGTCCTGTGGTCTGATGAGACCAAGATAAACGTATTTGGTTCAGATGATGTCAAGCGTGTGTGGCGGCAACCAGGTGAAGAGTACAAAGACAAGTGTGTCTTGTTTACAGTTAAGTATGGTGGTAGGAGTGTCATGGTCTGGGGCTGCATTGAGGGAACCATGAATGCCAACATGTACTGTGACATACTGAAACAGAGAATGATCCCCTACTTTCGGAGACTGGGCTGCAGGGCAGTATTCTAACATAATGACCCCAAACACAGCTCCAAGATGACCACTGCCTTGCTAAAGAAGCTGAGGGTAAAGGTGATGAACTGGCCAAGCATATCTCCAGACCTAAACCCTATTGAGCATCTGTGGGGAATCCTCAAACAGAAGGTGAATGAGCCCAAGGTCTCTAACATCCAGCAGCTCTGTGATGTCATCATGGACGAGTGGAAGAGTACTCCAGTGACAACCTGTGAAGCTCCATACCCAAGAGGGTTAAGGCAGTGCTGGAAAATAATGGTGGCCACACAAAATATTAACACTTTGGGCCCAATTTGGACATTTTCACTTAGGGGTGTACTCACTTTTGTTGCCAGCAGTTTAGACATTAATGGCTGTGTGTTGAGTTATTTTGAGGGGACAGCAAATGTACACTGTTATCAGTGGCGACTGGTGCTCAAAATTTTTTTGGGGGGGGGCGCAAACAAACTGAAAAACTCTGAAAAATACTTTAAAAATAAAACATCAATTGCCGCCTCACTGTGCCTATCAAATTCAGCCACTTTGCCCATCAAATGCAACCACTGTGCCATCAATTGCAGCCACTGTGCCCAGCAAATGCCGCCACTGTGCCATCAAATGCAGCCACTGTGCCCATAATATGCAGCCACTGTGCCCATCAAATGCAGCCACTGTGCCCATCATATGCAGCCAATGTGCCTTTCAAATGCAGCCACTGTGTCCATCATATGTAGCCATTTTGCCTATCATATGCAGCCACTGTGCCTTTCAAATGCAGCCACTGTGCCTATCATTTGCAGCCACTGTGCCCATCATGTGCAGCCACTGTGCTCACCAAATGCAGCCACTGTGCTCACCAAATGCAGCCACTGTGCTCACCAAATGCAGCCAATGTGCCCATCAAATGCAGCCATTGTGCCCGTCAAAGACAGCCAATTTGCCATCAAATGCAGCCCCTGTGCCCATCATATGCAGCCACTGTGCCCAGCATATGCAGCCACTGTGCCCACCAAATACAGCCACTGTGCCCATCATGTGCAGCCACTGTGCCCATCATGTACAGCCACTGTGCCCACCAAATACAGCCACTGTGCCCACCAAATACAGCCACGGTGCCCACCAAATACAGCCACTGTGCCCATCATGTACAACCACTGTGCCCACTAAATACAGCCACTGTGCCCACCATATGCAGTCACTGTGCCCATCATATGCAGCCACTGTGCCCACCAAATATAGTCACTGTGTCCATCATATGCAGCCACTGTGCCCACCAAATACAGCCACTGTGCCCATCATATGCAGCCACTGTGCCCACCAAATACAGCCACTGTGCCCACTAAATACAGCCCTTGTGCCCAGTATATGCAGCCACTTGTGCTAAGTATATGCAGCCAATTGTGCCCATCATATGCAGTTATTTGTGCCCTCAAATGCAACCACTTGTGCCCAGTATATGCAGCCACTTGTGCCCAGTTTATGCAGCCACTGTGCCCACCGACCCTCCCACCACTCGCAGGGCTCGCCACTCTGGCAGCTACCCCCCCCCCCCCTACGCGCGGCTCTGACAGACCCCCAGCACTTACCGCCAGGCAGCAGCTCCTCTCAAAGACAGTGCACCAGAGTGGCGGCAACCTCCGCTCCTCTTCCCAAGCGACAGGCATCCAATAGGGTGGCCTGGTGCTTTGGCCAATAAGGAAAAAAGTCTGACGCCCTGCCTCCTGATTGACGGGGAGGAAGGTTAGTGTGAAAATAGCGAAAATGTATTCCCTATTGTCAACCACAATTGGGTGGGATCAGGGCGCACTCTCTCACACATGAAAGGGGGGGCAGTGCCCACAATGCACGGGCAGCCACTGACTGTTATACAAGCTGTATACTCACTACTTTACATTGTAGCAAAGTGTAATTTCTAAAGCGTTGTCACATGAAAAGATATAAAAAAAATTTACAAAAATGTGAGGGGTGTACTCACTTTTGTGAGATGCTGTGTGTGTGTGTATGTGTGTATATATATATATATATATATATATATATATATACAGTATCTCACAAAAGATATATATGTGTGTACAGTATACAATTTAAACAGTATATTATAATAATAAACAGAGTAGCAAAACTATGTCTGAAAGCCAGCAATCCAACACTGCATGCAAGGGTGAGCTGTGAGCAAATGTGGGGACATGCCATGTACAGTAGGTATAACAGAGTGGTAGAATAAGCACCATAAATGTGTTATTTCAAAATAAAATAAATTGTAACACCACCACAAAACCTGCTATTTCTGCAAACATAATAAGAGACGGGTGTGGACCAGGAATGGCATCAACGATTAGACCTACCTCTAACAAGGTCAGTAAAACAATAATTTATAATGTTAACATTATAGCAGCATGGATGTTAAGTGGGTGGAGGACTTGTCTGTGGTGGAGGAGATTATAAATGAGAATAAACATTAGATTTGCAACCTATGGATAATATTAATATATAGGGAAATATTTATGTAAAGGTTTAAAAACACGAACCCCATACATACATGTAGTGATTGCAAATTCTCACCTGAAAGTGGTATGTTTAATACATACAGTGGTGTGAAAAAGTGTTTGCCCCCTTCCTCATTTTCCTGTTCCTTTGCATGTTTGTCACACTTAAGTGTTTCGGAACATCAAACCAATTTAAACAATAGTCAAGGACAACACAAGTAAACACAAAATGCAATTTGTAAATGAAGGTGTTTATTATTAAAGGTGAAAAAAAAATCCAAACCATCATGGCCCTGTGTGAAAAAGTGATTGCCCCCCCCCTTGTTAAAACATACTATAACTGTGGTTGTCCACACCTGAGTTCAATTTCTCTAGCCACACCCAGGCCTGATTATTGCCACACCTGTTCACAATCAAGGCATCACTTAAATAGGAGCTGCTTGACACAGTAAGGTCCACCAGAAGATCCTTAAAAGCTACACATCATGCCGAGACCCAAAGAAATTCAGGAACAATTGAGAAAGAAAGTAATTGAGATCTATCAGTCTGGAAAGGGTTATAAAGCCATTTCCAAAGCTTTGGGAATCCAGCGAACCACAGTGAGAGCCATTATCCACAAATGGCGAAGACATGGAACAGTGGTGAACCTTCCCAGGAGTGGCCGGCCGCCCAAAATTACCCCAAGAGCGCAGCGACGACTCATCCAAGAGGTCACAAAAGACCCCACAACAACGTCCAAGGAACTGCAGGCCTCACTTGCCTCAGTTAAGGTCAGCGTTCATGCCTCCACCATCAGGAAAAGACTGGGCAAAAATGGCCTGCATGGCAGAGTTCCAAGGAGAAAACCACTGCTGAGCAAAAATGAACATCAAAGCTCGTCTCAATTTCTCCACAACACATCTTGATGATCCCCAAGACTTTTGGGACAACATTCTGTGGACCGATGAGACAAAAGTGGAACTCTTTGGAAGGTGTGTGTCCAAGTATATCTGGCGTAGAAGGAACACTGCATTTCAGAAAAAGAACATTATACCAACAGTAAAATATGGTGGTGGTAGTGTGATGGTCTGGGGCTGTTTTGCTGCTTCAGGACCTGGAAGACTTGCCGTGATAAAAGGAACTATGAATTCTGCTGTCTACCAAGAGATCCTGAAGGAGAATGTCCGACCATCTGTTCGTGTACTCAAGCTGAAACGAACTTGGGTTCTGCAGCAGGACAATGATCCTAAACACACCAGCAAGTCCACCACCGAATGGCTGAAGAAAAACAAAATGAAGACTTTGGAGTGGCCTAGCCAAAGTCCTGACCTGAATCCTATTGAGATGTTGTGGTATGACCTTAAAAAGGCCGTTCATGCTCGAAAACCCCTCTAATGTAACTGAATTAGACAATTCTGCAAAGATGAGTGGGCCAAAATTCCTCCAGGACGCTGTAAAAGCCTCATTGCACGTTATCGCAAACGCTTGGTTGCAGTTGTTGCTGCTAAGGGTGGCCCAACCAGTTATTAGGTTTAGGGGGCAATCACTTTTTTCACACAGGGCCATGATGGTTTAGATTTTTTTTTATTATTCCATTTAGTCATAGTAGGATGGATAGAGGGGTATAATATACTGTTTAAAATGTATACTTTACATATACAGGTCCTATACACCTAATTCAAGCATCTAATATTGGTGATATCAAGTATTCAAACTGTAGGCTGCTACAGTACTCTTTTTATATGTAATTTTAGAATGTATATATGAATTGTTACAAATAAAATTATTTTTTTTCTTTAATATTTCATAATTAGGACGTGATACTGTAATACTTTAGTGTAAAACCACAGTACCAAACTGTGGGTGTGTATGTAGCTCTTTATATTTATTTTGCAATGAATTTTTTATAAATAGACCCCATAGTAAACAGCATTGCACATGCACTTGTGAATGGCACTTTTGTTGATTTAAATGAGAGAAGTACTGTTTGCATTTGTTTAAAACTTCAAGAATTCTGCTGAATAATTGAAAAATGGTAACATCCATAGTACCTTTAATTTATGAAATATGGGTTATACCGGTACATATGATTTTATATATGTTGTTGTGTGCATTTAAATTAAGATGTGGACATGTGTGGGTTTAAGTGTGAATATACTGTATGTATGTGTATATATATATATATATATATATATATATATATATATATATATATATATATATATAATATATATATATGTATACGTATGAGAATTATTTGTCTCTGTATCTTAATAGCACACACAGCCAGGTAGATCATTCTCATATAAGATCGATTGATCAGATATTAAGAGTTCCTAAGGGACCAGAAAATTTCACTAAATAGATTTTAATGAATGGAGAATTACCATTTAATGAAGATGCAGTGATTAAAATGCTATGGATTACATTCAAATCTTGTTATGAAAAAACAGGATAAGCAGCGGGCTCTAAAATCAGTTTAATAACATCCGTCTTTTGGGAGAAGCTACGCTGAAATGTTGAGGTCTAGCTGTTCATTAACGCAACTTATAAAATCTGCAGTAACAGTAAACACCAACTGGGCTCATATTTTAAACCTCCTCCACTGTGCTTAAATAAGAACCCTCACCAGAATTTAAGAAGCCTTGTTAAGCCACTCAGGGGATCTACTGCACATACCACCCCCCCCCCCCCCATTAAAATCTGTGCTGTGCTTTACAAATAGAATGTAATTTTTATAGCTGTAGCTCTATTCCAGACAGGAGCCCAAATTGTGGGCGTTCTTATGAGCAGCAGGCAGGCAAAACTTAAGCCACAGCCCCATCTCCATTCTACAACACTCCTTGCTATGCAAGCTGTGTCCCCTCTGCTCCTTTGCACTGATAACACTGAGCCCATACCGTCCCTCTTCTGCTATTTAATTCAAAGAAGATTATTACAATAGTAGATGGCAGTTTGTGTTGTGAATTACAGCTGCTGAAGAGGAGTTCTGTCATCAATGGCGGCCGCTCTATTAGTGGTGGCCGATCCATTAGGGGATCTACATGCAGGGTGCCAGATTTCAATGTTTTTTTTGAAGCACATGATTAGAGCCTGAGGCTCTAACTGGCTTAAAAAAGGGTGGGCTCGGGGGGGGGGGGGGGGGTCAGCGCACTGCCCTCCGAGCCCACCCAGTTGTGTGACAATAGAGAATTAAAGCGGAGTTCCACACAAAAATGTAACTTCCGCTTTGAGGGACAGTGACCCCCTGACATGCCACATTTGGCATGTGACTTTTTAAAGGGGGGAGCGGAAACCCTCGTTCCAGCTCCCACTTCCTCCCGGGGGGCACCATGGTGCCCCGCAGCCCCGGAAGGGAGATCACCTCTCCCTCCTCCCTCTCGGCAATCATCTGGGACACGTCATAGGTCCAAGATGATTGCCCAGCCAGTCACAGCGTGCAGTGCCGCTCACGCATGTGCAGTGTGTGCCTTGCTGTGAAACCACAGCCGGGCACCCACAGTGACAATGCCGGCGCCGCAGAGAGGAGGGGGAGACGAGCGGAGCTTCGTTCCCTGGCATTGCTGGACCATGGGACAGGTAAGTGTCTGATTAAGTAAGTAAGTTAAGTTAGTAAGTGCCAGTCAACAGCTGCAGTATTTGTAGCTGCTCACTTTTAATTTTTATTTTTTTTCGGCAGAACGCCGCTTTAATATCCCAGCCAACCAGGGAGCAGGTCTTAAGACTTGATTGGCAGAGAGGAGAAGCAATCGTATTGGCCAGGAGCAGGGGCAATGCCGCCAAGGAGGAGACGCTGAGGAGGAAGCTGCCCACAACCTAAATGGGGTAGGTGCGGGGCTGGTGGGCGGACAGGCGAGCGAAAGGGGTTTTGTTGGCTGATCGACTGAGCGATGGGGGGTGGGAGATTTGATGGATCGACCAACCGAACAGGGGGTCGGGGGTACGCTTGCCACCCCCCCAAAAATGGAGCACCAGCTGTCACTGACTGTCATTCACAAAAATGCAAGTCCACAACAACATACTCTGACAGTCACTACAGTAGTCTCTTTGACAAATGTAGTAGTCAGCTTGTGTTCTTGTGGGCTTGTGTTTTTGTGAGTGGAGGTGCTTCTCTCCTGCTGCCATCATTCACAACAAAAGGTACCAGCTACTGTTGTAGTAATGTACTCTGAACTAACTGGTGCTTGAGCGAGGTTGTGGGCTCAGTATTTTAACAGTATAAAAGGAGCAGAGGGAGCACAAGCTGCATGGCAAGGAGAGTTGCAGATGTTCAATCTGGAAGCATTTAGGGGAGGTGGGGAATGTTTGAGTTATGCAGGCTTTGTGTCTGTGCTGTCTCCTCTGGGCAATGTCAGAAGTCTGTCTTCTTAATCCAACCACACAGCTCAGCATCACAGCAAAGATCTGAGCTTTTTTTTAGATAAGAAATCACTGAAAACCAATGACCTACTTGACTGAGCTCCCTCTCACCTCTGACCACCTAAGGAAGGGGGCGCTCACCATTTACCACTAATAAAAATTTAATTTGTTACTGACCACCAACAAAAAGAGACCGGTGTATAAAAATGGACTGCGCCAACTAATTTAAAAAAACGTGATTATCCTATTTTTATATGCCACCACTATTTGAAACCATGAACCTTAATATACCTTAAAAAGAGACAGGCACCACTGAACCCAGATGAAATAGGGCACTGACCACTAACTTAAATGGTATGTCACCATTGTGGCATAACAGATCAGCGCTGCTCCAAGCCCGCAGCATCAGTCTCGTCTCTTGGGTTTACACTCTGTATTCGGGTGCTGGCTGGGACAGAACACATTTCGCTCCAAGATTCAATATAGTATAAAAGTACCATTACACACTGTATTCAAGTGAAAGACAGACCTCAGCTCAAATCCCCGCCCATCGGCCACGTTCCACTAAAATGTTTCAGCCACATTGAGCTGAAGCCTGTCTTTCATTTACTTTGCACCAGAATGTAATACGATGTGTGGCAGTACTTGTATACTATTATGTGGCATATGTGTACAGCAATTGGACTCTTTAACTGTGTTTCTTTAAACCACTTTCATTGTCAGCAAAGAACAGAAGGATTACATATTTGCTGCTGTGCTAGGTATTTCCCCGTTCTGTTTTAGTTTGACTGTGGCACAGTCTAAATTGGCCTGACATTGCAGAAACATTTATACTTTTATTCATCATCACCCGTTCACATACATACAATCAACTTACCAACTTCTTAAGTTAAAGTTTATTTGTGCACCCTAGTTTTTACATGCAACTGCAATAACCACAGAATCACTGAAATGTATTATAAACTATAGAATTTATATTGCTTTATAATTTACATTTATGAACATTCTCATATACATCTGTATTTAATTTTAGCAAATTGTTTTTACATTTGTTGGAAGGCACATGGAAAGCAATGTATGAATTATAAGATCTAATAATAATAATAATAGAAAAATACAAAAAATAAGATCTAGCACTAAACTTACACCTTTCCACAATATAACAAAGGGAAAAAGCAAAGATGGGAATTTCTAGGTGCAAAACAGTCAAATTGAAAACAATATCAATTTCATAAATTTTATTTAAAGCGGTTCGGCACCCATTTCATTTAGTAAATCTCTTTGCCTTCCAAATCAGGCAAAGAGTACTAAATGAAATGTTTTTTTTTTTTTTTTTTTTTTACTTACCTTGTAATTGAAGACTTCCGGTCTTCTCTCTCTGCGGCGGCGGGCGGGGTCTCTGCGTCGATCGTCGTCACGCCGCACTGTCTCCTGGGATCTGGTGTCATTGATCCCAGGAGTCAGTGCGGGCATCTTCCGAAATCTCGCGAGATTTCGGCCACATCTTCCGAAATCTCCCGAGATTTCGGCCACATCTGCCGAAATCTCCCGAGATGTCGGCAGATGTGCCGTTACTGCGCACGCGCGAGTAACGGCGGTGCATGCTGGGCCATCAACAGTGCATGTGGGGTTTCACATGCCCACAGGCAAGATGGACCCCAGCAGACAAGAAGAAGACAAGAAGAAGATGAAGACGAAAACCGGCGGCGATCGAGATGGAACATGGAACAGGTAAGTCCCCCAATTGAGCTATATGCCCTAGGCATATAGCCCAAAAAAAAAAAAAAAGTGTGCAGAGTGCAGAACCGCTTTAATAGACATAGTTTAAAAGTCATTGTATTAAAACCAACACATGAAAATCATACGGTCGTTGTCCAAAAGTTTGATGCCTCTACATGTTTCGCCATAATTATGGCTTCTGCTGGAGCTTTTGCAAGACCCAATGTACAATATCACCCGGATGTAGGTAGAACTCAAGAGGAAAATCTAGACCCCAGGTGATGCGGCAGAATATCAGTGTGTCATAGCGGGGGTAAACACCTTAATTTTGCCCTGTTGCAGCAAAGGGTTAAGGAAATTAGGAAAGTCACTAATCATATCACTGCTTATAGACACTTCAAACACTGCTATATAGCTTGATAGGGACTATGCCATCAAAAAATAATCTGAAATATATAGATTTCCTTTCCTTTATGCCAAAAAGATACCATCAAAGCAGAGAGAAACCAGACAGAAAATCATTATCAAGGGAGAAAACCCTTAAGACATTGAATCCACTCCTGCAGGTATCACACAGGACGAATGGCAGCAGCTAATATAACCTTTCCACAATATATTTATGTATTTTATCCAGTTTATCCTATTGAGTAGCAAGCACACCAAACCAAGTAGATCCTGAATCTGTGTTTAATTGCACATCAACACAGGTGTACAGGTTAACTATTGTTTTAAAGTTGATTATTTACATGTATGTAATGCACTGATATACAATGCTTATTTTATGATGCGTTGACATGCTTTATTGCATATTGATGACAATAGCAGTGCATATATTGATTATTGATAAAGCACTTAATATGCACCAAACATGCACAGCAAGGTATGAGTCCTTAAACATTCTAATGCAACTTGAGATTATTTAATTATTGGTTTAAAATAAATTCCTACACGTTTCAAAATAAGTGATTTAGTTACATTCTGACTTTTTGCCACTAGTCTATGCTGTTGTATTAAATTCTGATAAGTCCCTTTTTTTAACAGCAAAAAAAAGTATCCATTTTAAAATTCTTCCTATCAATTTTTACAAAGCACAAAAACAATTGAATATAACATTGTTTAAGTATTTAAAAAGTAAGAAAGCCATGGATGTTAAAGTTTTCTAGAATATTTGGGCAAACATTTCTTAAGTTATAGAAAGTGTTATATGTATGTGTTTTCCTGCAGTTCAGTTCCAGCATTCATATTTTGTTTGTGGTGAAGTTCAAAAAGCAGTAAAACTCTACCTGTATTAATAAATATAAAAACAAATGTTATTTGCATTTTTATAGTTCAGAATCTTCATAGTTGCAAATTTTCCCACAAAGCCTTTACATGTCATTTTTCATTTTGTATTTCGGAATTATCATTTTTCACTAGGTGTATTAAGGATTGTGGTAACATGCAATGTGCTTGAAAAAAAAATCTACTGTATTTTTTATTTTTTATTTAAGGAGTTTGCTTTTGCTTTTTAGAGTACTTTATTTCATTTAGTTTTCTTTGTCTTTTTTTTATCTGATTGTTATTTGTGTATTTTTCGCTTTATTTTTTCTTCTTTTAATTCACTGTTTGTTTTTTCTTTGCATGGATAAACAAGTAAAATAATTAGGGTAAGGAGAAGCTGTTTCGCCGGCCCAAGAATGTTGAAATTAACTTAAATAAAACTCAGGGGCCATTTATAGTGAATTGTAGCCCCCAAATCCACCTTGATGTCACCTTCCCTACTGACTCTAGCGCATTTTGCCATTTTGCCACAATCTCCCAATTTTTACCAAAGTTTCAAGGAAATTAAAACTCCCATTTTTTTACATTGTTAATTATCAATCCAAAAATTCAGTTATGTGCCCCCTAGTCTAGTGTGTCAGTCTCTTTCCTATGAGTATAATTATTTTGTGGTTGGGCAATACATTCCACCTTGTTAGGCAAACACATGTAGAAAAAGCATACCGTAACTGCAATAAAACTGTCCTTTTTTGGCATTAAATCTGTTACTGTACTGAGGGAAGTGTGCGGGCTGTCATTGCTCCAACGATTGAAATACTTTCTGAGTCATTGATCCTGAACAAGTTTGCTTATCAGGATGTGTGACTTAACGTTGACTGTAGGTGATCCCCCAATATAGAGCACCAGAAACACTGGTCTATGCAACTCAAATGCATTTAATTGTAAACTAGACAAATGACCACACTCTAGCAAGTGCAAGCTTTATTAGAAAAGCAGATAAGGCTTGTGCTTATCAGATAGCCTTGTTCAATCCATTTCATGCAGATTTTACTATTACATCACTTGCTTCAGGCTTGTTTTTGGTTAGTGACATAGAAAACATTTAAGACAGAGTCAGGAAACTAGAATTTTTGCAGGCAAATGAGCAATAATAGTTATAAATAGCTATAATAGCAGTAAAAAACATATACTTTGCCTCCCTTTTGTAAATATAAAACCACACTTCAATTTTTCTGGTGCAATAATATTAAGCCTTAGCAGAACAAATTTTTCTGTGTTCACCCTAAAATGTTCTGCTATGTTTTGTAATATACCTTCCCTTATACTCAGTAGGACATCTTTCTTAAGGCTGTTTTAATTAGAAAATCATCAGAAGTTGTCCATTTTCATTAAATAAATGTGAAAGTTTTACACTGGCTATGCTGCAAGACAAAGTCAGAAAATTATAGATTATATAATGTGGTTGCAGGAAAGTAAAAGTCACTCTCGAAAGTTGTTATTAACAATGTCATTTCATATAGATTTCATAAATAGAAAAGGCTGAAAACTGAGTAACCATTTTAAGCACTCTGGAGAGGACTCCATAACATCATTTATAAACATTGCTCTTCAAATTACTTGATTAGATTATAAAATATTGAAGCTTGCACATTCTGCTAGTTGTTCAATCTATGTGAAAACAGGAGTTTAGATAGCAAATATAAACTATACACAATGCTATCGATCTTTACATTTTACATTTATATTGGTTGTTGCTTGTGTCTACGGTTGTGATCCTTATTAATCATGTATTAAATTATCAGATCATCTATCAACACAGACTAAATATTGAACTGTCATATTAGTATCTTTGCTGTACAGCTGTCGGAATTTACCCGAATTCCATAAATTATATTTAAAAAATAGTAAGAAATCCAAGATAGTACTAAGCATTCTGAATATGTCCTGGCTAGTGTTGAAAATATTTTCACTGAACTGTTATAAAACATTGAACACAATAGGCAGGGTGACTAGCAACAACCAATCAGATTCTTGCTTACTGAAGCCTAATGACAGAATCTGATTGGTCACTGCAGAATTAGTTTTTATACTGTATTCCATTTTTATGAATGATCTCGGTTGTTTGCAAAAACAAAACAGTTGTTATATAACAGTTTTTCCCGATTAGGATACCAAATTGTGTAAATGTAAAAAAAATGTACTACTAATTTTTTATGTATGTTTATTTTTTTTGGGGGGGGGGGGGGGTTGGTTAAGTGCAATTATCTTCTTGCTGTAAGTTGTAGAGAAAAAGTCTCATAGTTTACCATGCCAGCGAACCCGACCTCCAAAGTTAAAAAGCAAACAAATCCCCTACATTTTTTTCTTTTAATTGCAGACCATTAAAAAAAAAATGGCTTTTCAGCAAACCTGTCCAGAAGGGCTACTGTAATCCTTCTTGCCTTTTTTAGTAATGCATACACATTCTATATTTAAAATCGCTTAAGATGTAACACTGTTTCCAACAAAATTGAAATACATAAACGACGAAAGGATTTGTAATTGTTGTCAGCTGGTATTATAATTTACACATCTCTGTCATACTGCACAAAAAGAAAGTTCATGTAAAAGTGCTTATTGGTTCTGCCTTACTACTTCCTGGATGACCTTGCTCCTCAATGGATAATGATACTGATTACCTGTCCAATGACAAACTGAAAACAGAGTGGTGATGTAAGAAACTGCACTACAAAACCAAAAAATGCAGGTTATGCAGTGTGCTTAAAGTGTCTCCTACAGTACACTGAACATAGAAATCCAATTATTTTAGTAAATATAAACTGCTAAATACCTTTTCTAATCAGCAGTATATAGCAGTCTTGTGACTTCTATATCAGTATTTGGTTAAAACTTGTAGAAGTAGTTTTCATTCTCCCCTGATTGCACTATGAGGCTGCATGACCCCTGACCCTCTGTCTGCACAGTGTCGATTGGCCCTGTACTGATCATATGCACCTCCCCCCCCCCAAAAAAAAAATCTAGCAATACACACCAAACTGGGAATGTGCCTCCAAGGCTCTGTACTATCAGGAGATGGATTGGGGACAGTACAAGAAGGGGAGGATCAGAGAAGACAGGGTCAAACAGCCTTTTTACACTATGCAGAGGATTAACCCCTTAAGTTCCACAGTGAGTATATCAAGCATGCTTTACAGCATATACAGACTGATTTTACTGTTGTGAGTTTAGTAAAGCCAATAAAACTGAACACTGGCTAGATAAGAAATCTTCCAATAATTAAGACTGTACACAAATATAATATTCCTGATGAAGTTATAGTGACTAAACATGCTGAGTGGGACCTAACAGGTGACATCATCACATTGATATGTGACTCCCAGGGGAACCAAGAGACTAGCCCAGAGTTCATGAGTTGGTAAGTGGGGAAGATGCATGGTTTGTGATTGGATTATATATGCAATTTTCCACAGTGTTTTGTGCACTTAATGAATGTAAGCATTTCCTTTTTTGGATGTTTTCGATGGTTTGAAGGTAAATATGTTAATTTGTTAAGGTTGCCTCTTTCTGTGTTGCCTTTCTTTCTGCCATTAAAGTGTTACTAAACCCAGAACAGTAAAATCAGTCTGTATATGCAGTAAAGCATGCTTGTTATACTCACTGTGGAACCTAAGGGGTTGCAATCGTGTGCATTGTCTAAAATGGCTGTTTGATCCTGTCTTCTCTGATCCTCACCTCGTTTTACTATGCCCAATCCATCTGCTGATAGAACAGAGCCCTAAGAGGCACTCTGCACATGCTCAGTTTGGCGTGTATTGCTAGAGAGTTTTTTTTTTTTGGGAGGGTGCATGTGATTGGCACAGAGCCGATCAGTACTATCCAGACAGAGGGTAAGGAGTCATGCAGCCTCAGAGGAGAGTCATGGGAGAATGAAAACTCCTCCTACAAGCTTTAACCAGTACTCGGCTGGACACTGATAGAAGTCACACGACTGCTATATACTGCTGATAAGAAAAGGTATTTAGCAGTTAATACTTACTAAAATAATTGCATTTTCATGTTCTGTGTACTGTGGGAGACCAGATATAGTGAATGCAGGGTCCTAGGTTTAATAACATTTTAATGAGTATTTGTGGAGGAAGTGTCAGAAATGTTAATACAGTCAAATCACCCTGGACTTAAAATACAGTATGCACAATGGGACTTTTATAGTTTAAGGTCCAAGCTATTTAGTAAGCATGCCTTCTTTGTGGCGGTGCCATATTTTCACAAAGGGCAATGGTATTTGGAGTGTATCACTTTGATGGATAGCTAAAAATCCTGGATGAAGTTTCACTTTATAGCAACATCACAGGAAATATATTTGGAACATTTGATTTATGGGACTTTTGATTTTATATATAAATTTTTACAAGAATTGGTGTAACATTTTGTATATTGGTATAGTACTGCTTATGTGTAGACATTGTACAATTTTGGTATTGTGTGAGGCTGATGCTTATTATTTTTTCTTAAATTTTTATTCACCCTTATCATTCTTATTTCATTTAACTTTTGTTTTTCCTGGTTTTTAGGGTGTAGATAGCTTGGTAGCGTGGGTATATTATTTTACATATATACATATATGTATATGTATATTTGTATATATATTATACAATATGCATTACTAATGTATATTTATCCCTCTGTTTAGAGTTCAGTTTTTACATTTATTTGGCAATAGTGCTAATGTATTAACCTTTTTGTTTTTGGCTTATCTGCAAGGAAAAGGCATATTATGCTAGTATGCATCGCATACTAGCACATTATGTGAAACTTACCTCAAAACTAAGCCTTCCAGCTTTGCTAGAGATGGCATCCATCTATACCCAGTCATCCTTTCCGGGTTCGTGGATCCGGGTCTGTGACTGGCCGAAGCCGCCTTGACTTCACTCCCGTGCTTGCGTGGGGGAGACGCTGGTCGAGGCACACTGCTATGAAGAAACTGAACTCACGGACGTTCCTTCAGAGCGCATGCGCCAGTGACATAACTGGCTGCTAGGACAGTAAATATCTCCTAAACTGTGCAAGTTTAGGAGATATTTACACTACCTATAGGTAAGCCTTAATATAGGCTTACCTATAGGTAAAACTTAAAGATGGAAGTTTACATCCTCTTTAACCACTTCCCAGCCGGCCAATGTACATATACGGCCGGGTGGGAGCCGTCTACTTCTGAATGGACGTTCCGGAACGACCTTCAGAGGTAGAGGGATCGCGCGCGCGCGTGCCCACGCAGCGACGCGATCCCGATGCGGCCGTGTCACCCGGACACGGCGCATTTCGGATCGGCAGGAGGGCTCGGTGATTGGCCCTCCTGATCACATGACGGCCGTGTCGAATCACAGCCGTCATGTGATGTAAACAAACAGCTGGTTGCTAGGCAATCGGCCCTCCTCTCCTCACACGGAAGTCGTCGGTGAGGAGAGGAGAGCGGATCGCTGCAGCCGGCTGGTGATCAGTGAGTATTAGCTGTTTTTTTTACAGTTTTTTAATCACTGATCACCAGTGTAGTGTCCCCACAGTGTAAACACACATGTCCCCACAGTAAAACACACATGTCCCCAAAACACACATGTCCCCAAAACACACATGTCCCCAAATAATAAAAACACATGTCCCTCACATATGTCCCAGTAAAATAACATGTGCCAATGATTATCTGCACACATATGTCCGCGATCACCTGCACACCCCTTTTACATGATCATTTGTGTACATATGTCCGTGATCACGCGAACCAATTATTATACACTTAACGGAATTTTTTTTACAAAAAACATGTAGCAGAATACATTTTGGCTTAAATTTATGACAAAATTTGATTTTATTGGATTTCTTTTAAAAAAGAAAGGAGAAAATATTGTTTTTTTTCAAAATTTCCGCTATGTTTTTGCTTATATCGCAAAAAATAAAAAACGGAGTCGCGAATAAATACCACCATACTAAAGCTCTGAAAATTGGTCTGGGCAGGAAGGGTGTTTAAGTGCACAGTAAGCAAGTGGTTAACAATGTGCACCAAGACTGGCAAAGATGGGTAAAATATGGTGTACATTTGCATTGAGTTTTTTTCTGGCTGTGTGTCTGCATAATATACAGGCTTACATTTTTAAAGTTACTTTTTAGGAAAATAAATACTGACCGCTGTGCTCCAAAAAAAATGTGGATTAAAAAAAAAAATGTATAAAAACAAAATAAAAACATCACTGGATATTACATTACATTACACTCCTTGGCCTACCCAGAGAAAGGTGGGTCAAATGTACACCTTTGAACTGCAATTATACTTACAGCATTGATTTTGGGTATGGGTTTTTTAACTTCATGGAGCCTAAGGATGAGCTGAATGTACTTGGGGGATATATACTAATGCAAAAGTATTTTTAAGTTAACTATGAATACCCACTCTCTATGGTGGAACTATTGGTTCACTTGCGTGGCGCTGGCGGCATATATGTATATTCCCTATTGAAGTGAGCTGATCATTTGACCAGCTTCCTTCTGGGGTTACTGCACACCAGCCACTCGTTTGCTGGTGGTGCTTTGATGCAGCAACAGTGTAAGTTCTTTTCCTTGGTTTAAATCTTTGCTTCTCTATCTTTCTTCCTTGCCTTGGTGGTTCAGTTTCTGAATTTATGTTTTTTTCACTTGGCATGTTTGTCTTCAGTTTTTACACTAAGGCTTCATGCATCCATTACTGGTTTACACAGGTACTCCAATACTCTCTGGCACCACTCTTACTCCTGTTATCACTTTCTGTGGTACTACACTGGGTTCACGTATAATTAGTACTAGTAGTACTTCTAACAATGGATTACCATAATTATATAATTTTTTTACATTTTATTCCCAGATACCCCTGTCTCACATAGTACACATCACTTCCTTGCTATATAGAGATCTTATTCACACCTTATCTATTCTTGCACTTTTTGATGCTGCGTCCTCATATTATGCTGTCTCAGCTCCCCCGGTAGTGTCGTGTCCTCGGCCGACCCTGTGCCGGCTATCCCACGCTGCAATTGCTGTCTGGGTTGGTGAGTGCTGTTGGTTAATCTTGCATACATATACAAAAATATCTTTGAGAATTTCTCTCAAGAGTATGACCCTTTCAATTTTTTAAATATATTTCATAGGAATGTCTGTCGCATCCGCTCCTGACGAGTTTGGAAAACCCACGAAACGTGTAGAGCTTTATTTGATGCCGCAGCTACACCTTATACTACTATTGATTTACTTATGATTATTACACTTTATGATGTTGTTTATATAGCATTTGGTGGATGTGCATCACCACATGGATGCATGGGCCAACATAGGGCATGTTGCCATTGGCATATGTATGTTATGTTTATTTATTCATTTACACATTCACTACCTTGATTATGTAGTGTTATGCATGTACTTTTTTACTCATCATACTCAGCCTTGTGCATTTTCCATGTATGTGTATATATATGAAAAGAATTATGTTCCAATGTTTTTAGATCAATGTTATTAAACTAATATTCTATACTGGAATTTACCTCCACTATTCATTTGCTTTATTCAAAGTCCCAACTTCCCTTTCGTTTCATTCAGTTCCGGGATGGAGGCACCTTAGGGTGCTTCATTTAAAGTCCCAATATCCCCCTTTATTTATATGGTGGAACTAAAATACACCTTGTGTTTTTAGGTAACTGCTGTTATACTGTGTTATATTGAACATCAGGTAGTGAAATTAAAACAAACATTAACAGCGCTGCCTATATATCACATATAATATAAGTGCAAAACTACCATATATAAAGTCCGTGAAACAAATGTCTCTGTGATTGCAATCACTACAATGACAAACATGACACACTATAGTGCTTCAAAGCACCTGAGTCCTCCTAGTTCCTGAGGATGTCAATTATTGATGATGAAACATGCTGGACAGTACTTCCGGCTGATATCACATCCTGGAACAGGAAGTGTGTGGCGGCCATTGTGGATGAGGGCAGCATCCGAGTTTATAACATGCTGGTGACAGTTAATTTTAATGTAACTGCAATACTTATTTGTTTTTGTTTTTTTAGACATACTTTCACTATGTGGGGCTCCTTTCCTTTCTATCACCTGCGTGGCGAACAACTGTTTTGAGATGCAATTTATGGGGTGAAGCTGCATAATTACCATAGAGCCATTTATTCTTGGTCTTATACACACAAGCCTTTTTGACTCACTTTCTAAAAACAAGGGGTCAAATCCATCCAATGAGGGAGGTGTGAATCCATTTGATTTAACTTTCTTTGTATGAAGCACTATAGTGTGTCACATTTGTCACTGGAGTGATCACACTCACATGAACACTTGTTTTGTGGACTTTATATGTGATAGTTTTACACTTATATTATATGTGAGGTATAGGCAGCACTGTTAATGTTTGTTTTATTTTCACTATCAAAAGTGTTTTTAAAAATACTGTTTGACGGGAGAAGCAATTTTAATAATACTTAAAGTGAAACATCATAAATGCACATTTAATTTAAATAACATGCTTGGGGGATGCCTTAAACCTTCCTATTGAGTGGTACACCTGTACAAGGTACACAATACACTACAGCAAAAGTGACATTTACAAAGAAAGAAAAAACATTTACATTTCTAGAAAATGTAATTTCCCTGTCTTGATTTTCTTTGTAAAAATGGCATAGGGACCAGTGGCGGCTGGTGCTCAAACGTTTTTTTTTGGGGGGGGGGGGGGGGGGGCAAACGAATTGAAAAATTCAGAAAAATACTGAAACAAAAACATCAATTGCAGCCACTGTGTCCATCATATGCAGCCACTGTGCCCTGCAAATGCATCCAACTATGCTGCATCAATTGCAACCTTTGTGCCCATAATATGCAGACTCTGTGCCCAGCAAAAGCAGCCACCTGTGCCCATCATATGCAGCCAACTGTGTCCATCATATGCAGCCAAGTATTACACCCAGGCCACCTGATTTTCTGAGAGGTGGTTCTGTGTTAGCAAAGAAAATATTCATTTGCTTGCTAACACACGTGGGTGCACTGCGGGCTCTAATTATGTGCTTCAAAAACACCCCACCCGCCACTGTAGTTCAGGTGCCCGACACCCGAAAAGGGGACGGACGCCTGAATGGGGGTGTCTACAGCGGCCGTGAATAGATTCATTCAATGCATGAATCTATACATAGTACACAGAGGGGGTGGCTGGAGAGAGGGGGTGGCGCCCGAGTGCCCCTAATGGATGCACTGCCACTGATAGGGACTCCTCCAAAATACACACCAAACTCTTAAGGCTCTGGTATGTATATTGGGAAACCATTGGAGGATCCCTATGCCATAAAAAAGGGAAATAAAAATTACCAGCAAGTTTTTTTTTTTTTCTTCCTAAAATGGCACTTTTGCTGTGGTACATCCTACAGCAAGAATGGCAAGAAAGAATACCCCCAAAATTCATACCAGAACTCTTATTCTTGATGAAGGTCAAATCATTATGTGACCCCAAAATCCAATCCAAACCTACAGCAAGAATGGCAAGAAAGAATACCCCCAAAATTCATACCAGAACTCTTATTCTTGATGAAGGTCAAATCATTATGTGACCCCAAAATCCAATCCAAACCCTTATTCGAGCATGCAGGCTAGCTGATCAGGCAAGTGAGTCTCCCCTTCTGAACCATACCAGGTCACATGCCCTCAACATGGGGAGAGCATTTTACCATAGTGACCCCCGGCAAAGCACCTTGTCCCTTTGTTGATAAGGACAAGGGCCCCCTCCCTACAACTCTGGCCTGGTGGTTGTGGGGTCTAAGGGTGGGGGAGGGGCTAGTGGAGTCTGGAATCCCCCTTTAATAATGAGGGAAACACCAGATACCGCCCCTCCCCATGTGATTAAGTAGGTGGTACATATTATCCCCACCTATTCACATAAAATATAAACAGTAAACAAACACACTTTGCACTTTGACAAATCCCTTATTAAAAAAAAAAAACTCCAAAAAATCACCTACTGTGAAAATCCATTGTCATTTACTGTATGTTGTAGACCCCTGACGATCAGGATGAATGATGCCTGCCAGCTCACCAAATGACAGATTCCTGGCTTACAGCTGGTTTGTAAACAAAGGGGCAGGGTTGGTGGCTGAAGTCATTGACTAAATATGGCCATGGCCATTAGGCAAATATGGCCATACCTCATTTAATTCACCCAAACTGGCAAAATTCAGAACAGGTTCTACTATGGTCCATATCTGCAGTTCGTCTCTAATGGAGGCAATCATCTTAATTCCACTAAAAGAATTACACCCAGTTACAATTTATTACATTACGCTCTCAATTTCTGAAGCCCCTGAAGCTATTTAGATTTTATATAGAGATTTCAAATAATTGTACAAAATGATAGCTATAATAATTTATAATGCTGGAGGTATCCAGTCTAATTTACTCCAACTGAGTTCAAATTGGTCCTGATTCATTCCTATTTTATTACAGTAAAACAACCCCTAAGTGAGAGATTGTTCTCCAAGAGAACAGAAGTGTGGGACAAAGGGTGGGATCCAAACATTGTATAATCATACTGTATATATAGAGAAGCCGTTATAGAGAGTGTAAGTATTATTATTATTAGTAGTAGTAGTAGTAGCATTATTATATTATTTCCATATTTTAGATAATGGTTTCCTTTTATCTTTATAGTAATATAAGCTAGGCATAGTAAAAAGTATTTAAGTAATATACCAGTTCTGTTTATTTTATTTAAAGCACATTAGTGGTAAAACTGCTAATCTATTAATCAGTTCAAAGCTGTTCAAAAATGAGCAAAATATATTCTCCATCTCTAGGAGAAACTGGATCATATGCATCTTGAAAGAGGACCATTATCTCCATGGGTTTCTTCAGTTGAAGTTAAAAATCTAAAAATGGTTTTCACTCATTTCTCATTAATATGCAAAATAATTCAAATTAGATTGTAATTAACCATCTACTCAGTAGAAAACCTTTTCATGATAATTTATGATAAACTCAGTTGCAGCTTTGATTGAGATTGATTCTTGGTGTTGAGAAGCTGTCATGAATATAAAAAAGCACCTGATTTTTAAACACCTAACTTGCTTGGCCAATTATTAATTGCATTCACAGGGCAATGCACTTTGAATGGTTTTCACAGGTTATGAATTTAGACACAACAAAAAATATCACTAATGCAGATTTTTTTTTCTTCTTTTATGTTTAAAATGATTCCGTCTTTTAGCAAGTCTTTGATTGATATTACAATGTACTGGTTGTTTTATATATACAGAGAAAAGGAGTTGGTTTCATAGTTTTGGCAAAAGGCCAGGTAGTAGGAATATAACACGTAAATATTCATTTTTGTTTTCTTCTGTCATTTTTCATCAACTGTCCCTCATTTGATGATTAAAGAGGACCTTGCATACAAATTCCAGATCCACTCATCTTGTAAACCCCCACCTTCATGTAAAAAAGTGCAATTAAATAAAATGGAAAAAATATTAGCAGAACAAATTTAAAACTGCCTACCTTATTCACGTGTGCATGCAAATACTGTAGCCAGAAGCCAGAGTGTAAGTTAATCTTTACTTTTTTTCTTCTAAAGTTGTTTTTTCTTTTTTTTTAAATTAAACAGTTTTTGTACATTGGTGGGTTCTACAAGATAAGCAGTCCTTGCATTTTTAAGCAAAGTCTGATTTAAAAGAGAAGTATGGGAAAAACTTTTATGGCCACACTTATCTTCTGGATAACAGAAGTGCACTTACTTTTGCTTTCCTGTGCCCATAGTCAGGGAATAGTGGGCTCTTGTCTGATATTAGATTATGTCACAGAGCCGCTGCAGGCTCTGGAAGGATCCCAACCATATCGGCATGATCCACCCAGCTGTCAGCGCTTCCCTGAGAGCTGAAGCCAGCTTCGCCCACCACATTATCCTGCTTGGTGCTCCAGTGAGTGCTGGAGGGACAGAGTGGAGAGCAGTGACCGACAGTCACCACTTTCTCCTCAGAGCTGACCGAGGACTGAGCATTCAGCAATCATGTGATGTGATTGTGCAGTTCTCAGGCTTATGCCGCGTACACATGGTCGGAATTCTCGTCGGAATAAGCTCTGATGGTTTTCCCGTCGGAATTCTGATGGAATTTCGCTCAAACTGTCTTGCCTACACACGGTCACACCAAATTCCGATGGTCAGTAACACAGCGGCATAAAACACATTCGAAAGCACTATAAAAGGGGAGTTTAATGCTTCCAAGCATGCGTCGAATTGCTTCCGAGCATGCGTCGGAATTTTGCGTGTCGGAATTGCATACACATGATCGGAAAATCCGATAGAAAGGTTTTCCGTTGGAAAAATTGAGAACAGGTTCTCAATCCAAAGTCCGTTGGAAATTCCGACAGAAAAAGACCGATGGGCATACACACGGTTGGAAAATCCGTTGAAAAGCGACTGTTTCCATCGGAAATTCCGACCGTGAAAAGGACTGTTTCCATCGGAAATTCCGACCGTGTGTACGCGGCATTAGAGTCGGTGGGGGACAGATCAGCCCAATGCCTCAGCATGGAGGTGAGTATGTATGTTTGTTTTTTCACATAGCCGAAACTTCTCCTTTAACACATCCCTACATTTCTAGAGATAAATAAACCAATCAATGTAAATTGAAATGGTAAGTGTAAAACATTGAAAATCCTGCTGCCTTGCCCCTCCTTAATTTTTGAACATTATCTAATAGAAGGCATGTACAGCAGATGCCTATAGATCACTACATACAGTAGGCCCTCAGATAGCTGCTGGTGTACCTAGGGATCACTGAAACTGGAATGTTTATTATGCGCATCTTGATTTTTGCAGAAACAGTTAAACTCTAGCCCACCCACCTTTCATGCCTTACTATTGATAGCTTATGGTGATGGATGGCCTCACTGACCAAGAGAAAGAAATGAAAGTGGTGACCGCAAATCTTAAGGTGCTTTCCACTTTTACAGCCAAAGTCGGACAAACCCCACTTTATGTTTGTTATGTGTTCTTATTCACACAGCATACAAAAATATATGTCTTACCTTTTGTTTCTGAGGAGAAAGTATGATGGCTTACTGGAAGCATTTCTCAGCTGGTCCAGTTCCCACTAACATACGATGTAGAAGCCTAGCTCCAAACTATTTGTTAAAACAGATAGTGTTGAAATATAGAACTGATGAGAGAAAATCTGCCGTCACAGTATACCAGTCCTATGGTTCCAAACAGTGACTCATGCTCAATGTGTGCCTTTGTAATGAGGAATGTCACCAGCAAATCATTGGTCTCCAGAAAATGGGTTCAAAGCTTTATTAAGCGATCAAGTAGAAATGTTTCGGTGCCTTGCTGGACCCCTTCATCAGGCATGTGAAATGCCTGATGAAGGGGTCACATGCCTGATCAAGGGGCCCTGCGAGGCTCCAAAACGTTGCTGTTGGCTGTAACGATGTGATCGCCTAATAAAGCTTTGGACCCATATTTTTGGAGACCCATGGTGTGCTGGTGACATTCTTCATTCTGATTGCTCACGGTTCATTAAAATATTATACAGTATTATTATTTAAGATATGTTAAGTAATGGTTTTCTATTTAGAATGGATTATCTCCGGTTCTTAATCTGAAAATGTATCATGAGCTCAGTATGGTTGAAGGTCTCTGAAATAAAGAATATTAGTTATTTAATTCCTGTTTGTACCTATCTACCTAATCAGAGCAGACAGCACAAAATAAATGTTATAGCTTGCTCTGGGTTATTGTAGTTGACACTTTGTCTTGTGCTTCACTATAAAAGCAAAACTTGTGAACAAAAAATAATTTAAAGCAATTTAAACATAAAAATAACATTTTAGTGTCCAGTTCTATATACCAAAATGTATATAGTCATTTATGTATCGGATATAATAATGTTCATAAATACAAAGGTTGTTTTCCTTGCTATTGTGATTTGTGCTCATTTTCTGTTCTTGTAGTACTGTAAGCAATCTTTCTTTTTCATCTATAAATAGATCTCATACCTGACTGGTTCAGGTCAAATAACAAACATGGTCGCACACAAGTGCTTTTTGGAAAATAACAAAAGGTTCAGCTTTTACAACCACAGCATTCCAGGTGTTAAGATAGACAGAAACAGTTGACATAAAGGAGACCCCTGAATCAGAAATTTCTGAGTTTTTGGTTGACCTAGTTTTTGATGACAGTGTGCTACATGTGTTTATTAAGCTGTTTATTTTTTGTAACAGTAGAAAGTGGACTTAGAAAGATATCAAGCTAAAAAATACATTGTAAACAAGATCATAAACAGAAATAAGATACTGGCTGGAGTTTATAGGACAAATATAGAATAAATAAGCCAATTATCCATTGTAAATCAACCTGTGGCTTTTTATTAAAGGCTCTGCATCATTTTTCGTGATCATTCAAAACATTCATGAATCATACAAACTAAAAAGGACACATAGGTGCAACGGACACATAGGTGCAGTATACTTTTTTTACCACTAGAGAAGATAATTTTCAAAACCTGCATACGGTGCTAACTAAAGTCTGTTGCCTAGTTTCTGTCAATATATGCATACACCTCAATCATTGTAGTAATATGGACATATACATATCTAGATCTGAGAGATCTTACGCAAAAGAGGCAGTTCCATACGCAATACACATTTATTGATAGGGTTACATAATATATACAAATTACACACGAGACAGTATTTACAACACAATGTACAGTGTAGGTCCCCTGGCTTACATGATATTTACAAATTACCCACAGCAACCATATTTACAATACAATATAAGATGCAAGTATAGCGTTAGATTATCTGTTAACTTCAGGTCTGCCCATGGTGACTGTTGTCTGTTCCCACACCAAAGAGGGACTTAGCTTGGTCACAAAGCATTATATCCCCCCCTCCTTTCTGTACTGTGGCTAATATATTTCTCCCTAATTGGTCACTGTACCTAGTAGATGTATATTGGGCACAGCCTGATTAGATGAGTCAAAGAAGGCTGTTGTTTACTACCCAAGTGAGATGTGATCAGGGAAAACAAAAGGCCAACCTTTGAAGTTGAAATAATTACCGTAACACTCAACACTCAACACAATATATTTCCTTCTAACTGAAATATATTTCTAATTGCAATATTATTTACAGCTGTTGATGGAGATTTCACATAAACCCATTATTTAACAAGTCCTAGATTGTTTCTTGATAGAACATCTTAAAAGTTTTTTTTAATTTGAGCTCCCTTAGGGATTTTTGAAATTGACAATTGGTTACTCTGTAGAGTTATCTACAACCTGAGTTCCCCAAAAATATATTAACTTTGCTATTTATGAAAATCCAACTATTATTTATACTTATGTAAAATAATGCTAGCTCCATCTGTGTCGGCCCCAATTTCTCTTTTTTTAATCATCGTCAGTTGCTATGCCAGTTGTGCATATATTTGCTCCCCTAGACCACTAATGTAGCCACAACGTCATTATGGGAGTAATGCAATGATTATAGAGATTGGGGACCATTATTGCCTCATTGCATGGTGAGGCTTTTTGAATCCCAGCCAATTCCACAAAAAGCCTCTGCAAGCACAGCAATGTGTGAAAGCCCTCAGATTACACTCAGTGACAAAATGGGAGATACAGTTGATACTATCTTGCCTCAGAGACCCAAAACAACTGCTTAAAATAGAGTATAATCACTGCTTCTTGACAGTATAGAAGACACTAACATTCACCAAGCTTAAGCACATAGATAAGTACCTTTTTTTTTTTTTTTAATATAGAAATATTATTGGACTCCACCGCAATTTCCAGCAGGATATCAACATGACAGTATATTAAATGGGTTCTAGAATTTAGATTATTTAATATTCACATACATTAAATGTAATATTTAATGTGTGCTGGAAAAGTACCATATTGCCATTGTTGGTTTTAGGTTTGAAGAACCATGTTTGTGTTCCAGTCCCTCCTGATTGGCTATTTATGTCAAAAGAGTAGGCACCTCCTGCTAGACCTATAATGAAGCAGTCATAATATTTTTACATGGATGCTGTGCCCTTTTTAAAAGAAAGAAAAAGACATATGAAAAAAACTGTAATTGTATTAACCAGCTAATGCTTATTGTTTACAACAGAAATTGAAAAAAACAAGATGATCAGAGCTACCAAGAAAAAGGAACTCAAATTTAGGCCCTAATGTGGATTGCAAGATGGGCCAAGTGACATCACTACATTGTGCAATTGATGCCATTACATACTGTTTATGGACTGGAATAGGTTTTAGGTAAGATAAGGCCACATGCCTTGCTAACAGGTTTTGAATTAAAGTGAAAGCCTGTTTAAGGTTTAATTTTCAAAAATGCGTGAATAAAAACTTTTAGATTTGTATTGGTCATTCTGCACCATTTTCCATTTATGTATTCATATACATATACAGTATATGATCATAAAACAGTTAAATGTATTGATGATCAAAAAAACATTATAATATCTATTTAAAAATAAGATGACATATTTACTGTAGAAATTATTAAAAAAAAACTTTTAGGACCACTTACATAATTTAACAGCTTTATATAGAGTAAATCTCTCATGCAGGTTCTTGCTCAATTTATCTTTTTCTTCTCATCTTGACAAGTTTTAGCTCAGTAGATTTTGCTTGATTAGTTCCTTAAATCGACTAAAACTAGGTTGCTGCATTCTTGCCTATTAGTACAACGTAAGACCCATCACATCAGTGTATTACCCAATGTCTAGGGAACAATTAATACATGATTCTCCAACAAAACTGTTTTTAAGTGGACATAGCATATTTAACTGTATAGTTTGTGGCACACAAAATGGAAATGCAATAAAACCTACTGGGAATATGCATTTAACCTAGCACTGAGCAGATTCTTAATAACTCACTTGAGGGATAATCGCTAGTGAATTATCATTTATTTAACTCATGGGGATACTCAGTGTGTTCTCTCTAAATGTGGCTAATGAAATTCTTTCAATCTCTAACAATGTGAAAAGTAGGCTATAACAAGCTACAGGGCAGTTTTACACCAATGATAATGTACATTTAATATGTATACACTTATTGATCTGAAAAGAAGAGTTCTTACAGCTGTTTAGTGAGTGATATAATATTATGTGCTCTTAAGATAAAGACAATTCAAAAACTAAACATTTAGCATAAAATAAACTCTACAATTTAGTATAGATTTGTAGTATATCAGACAATACCATATCAGTTAAAAGTCTTAAATATTCAGTATGTCCAGCCAATATTTTTTTTAAACTTTTGGCTACAGTGAGAAAGAGCTAGAACCCCTGTCAGCTTTACTGCTTTTTTCAGTAGAATAGGGAAAGAGACAAACAGGAGGACTGAGGGTTGGGACTTTAGATGAAGCATGCAGGTGTAGAAAATTTAAATTTATTGGAAATCAGTAATATGTTACATGAGGGTAATCATGAGTAGACATAGATAACCAATGCAATTCATTCAGTAGATATATATACAGTAATTGCAAATTACCACTTAGTAATACAAATCTCATAATACAAGTAATGATTTGGTCAGGTAAAACATATAATTAGGCATAAAAACATGGCATATCATAGCTCTATGCATTTCGTGGATTCATCCACTCTTCAGGAGCATGCACGTGGATAAATGAATACTGTAGTATAGTAATAAAAAGAATATCTATATGGTCTGACTCTGTCAAGGAAAAGAGATTAAGATGGGATAAATAGGAGGTAAAATTACCTAGGAAAAAACCCTCCAAACCACTCTCAAAAGTACTTACATTCTATGTATCTATGCAGTAGGAGTGTACCAACATGAATCAGAGAACCCCTGGGGGTATCACTGGTGGGAGCTGAGGTGTTAGGGTGACCCGGGACTCAACAAGGATGATTTACAAGAAAGGAAGTTCCAAAAGATGAAAATAGTCATAAATGACCATAAGTGCTGAAACCAAAAATAAAAAATATAAAAAAAATATACTGGGAAATCATATATTGTGATATATTGGGTCATATATCCAATAGTTGGTAAAGAACAGGGTAATGAGATGCTAATGAGTGTGTAGATAGAGTTAAGTTAGTGAGAGTATGAGTGGAAGGTGATAAAATGGTGAAATACACGAAAAAATAGGAAACAGTGTCACCAGAAAGATTGGATGAGATGAAACACTAATGTGCCAAGTAAAATAATAATAGTGAAGAGTGAAAGTTAGATTACCTAATTAAGTTCTAAGTGATCCAGAGAGTGTCCAAGTGAGAAGATGGGACCACCATGTGAGTCAAACAGCCCAGAATGACCTATAAGGGCAAGTCCGCCACACCCACCAACATCACACTCTGTAACACGCTCATGTAACACCCTCATTTGCCAAAGATATTAAACTGATACGGGGGTGGGGTATAAAAGCCCCATCTCATGGGGGTTAGCCTTGTGGAAGGAGGGGGAATTTCTCAAATGGATATAATTGGGTAATACATGATATAAATTGGTATTAATCAGACCTGGTAAGAGTAGGGAAAGAATAGAATCTGATTTGAGCCAGTCATTTCTTCTCCTTATTGAAACAAAGTTTTTAGACAAAGCAAGGCAAAGAAAAAGACATGGAAGATGAACACCGCCACATTTACAACTGTGAGCAATTCCACCAGGAGCAAAACTAAAAAAGGGATCTAGTGAGTTTATGATATTAAATAGGGGCTTGGGTTTTTCAGCCATCTAATTAGTTGATAGACTTGAAATTGATATAGAACTTGAAAAAAGAGTCTTTAGGATGCTCACATTAAGAGAATGTTTTAACTTTCCTGATAATATCTTTTCTCTTTTCAGACTCTTCCTATTAAGTTTCAGTATGAAAATATTTACGAAAAAGAGTGCCTGGTCCCTCTCTATCAATTTCCACATTGTAGGAGCCTTTGTCAAGCTGATACAGTGGGATGTCAGTCACTTGCATTGGCCTAGACAATACAAGAGGTATGGGACTGGGAATATTTCCCATAGGGTGAGAATGGGCTTAAACTCTTTGCAAGCAAACAGCTATTGTGAAACCAACAAAGGTGGGGCTATTGTGAATCTTAATAAAATACATTACAAGGCTGAGGTGATACACCAATTGCCATGTGGTAATTAGGGAGGAGCCTGATGTTCGAGTCGAATGTCGGGTGTTCGCCTGTTCCCTGAACAGCGAACATTATGCAGTGTTTTCGCTGCAAATTCGAAAGCTGCGGGACACTGTTAAAGTCTATGGGACATTAACATGAAAAAACAAAAGTTCTCATTCCAAAGGCTTCTATGCAATTTATTGCCATAAAAAGTGTTTGGGGACCTGGGTCCTGTCCCAGGGGACATGTATCAATGCAAAAAAAAGTTTTAAAAACTGACGTTTTTTCAGGAGCAGTGATTTTAATAATGCTTAAAGTGAAACAATAAAAATGAAATATTCCTTTAAATATCGTGCCTGGGGGGTGGCTATAGTATGCCTGTAAAGTGACGCAGTTTTCCCATGTTTAGAACAGTACCACAGCAAAATGACATTTCTAAAGGAAAAAAGTAATTTAAAACTGATCGTGGCTGTAAGGAATTGTCGGGCCGAGACAATATAGATAAAACTCATTGAACAAAAACGTCATGGGTTCCCCCCACAGTCCATTACCAGGCCCTTTGGGTTTGGTATGAATATTAAGGGGAACCCTGAACCAAAAGTTTTAAAAGAAATTGTGTGGGGGTCCCCCCAAAATCCATACCAGGCCCTTCAGGTCTGGTATGGATATTTAGGGGAACCCTGTGCCAAATTTTAAAAAAATGGCGTAGGACTCCCCCCAAAATCAAAACCAGACCCTTCAGTACTGATATGGATTTTAAGGGGAAACCTGCACCAAAATTTTAATAAAGGACTTGTCTCAAAGTGTCTCCTGTCTTTTTTACTATTTTTGACACTTTTTTCTGTGAAATGGTAGGGGTACAATGTACCCATTACCAATTCACATAGGGGGGAGGCCGGGATCTGGGGGTCCCCTTGTTAAAGGGGGCTTCCATATTCCGATAAGCCCCCTGCCCGCAGACTTCCACAACCACCAGGCAAGGGTTGTGGGGATGAGGCCCTTGTCCCCATCAACATGGGGACACAATGTTTTGGGGGAACCCCAAAACATCTTCCACATGTTGAGGGCATATGGCCTGGTATGGTTCAAGAGAGGGAGCGCTCTCTCATCCCCCCTCTTTTCCTGTGGCCTGCCAGGTTGCGTGCTCGGATAAGGGTCTGGTATGAATTTCGGAGGGGACCCCTATGCCATTTTTTGTAAATTTTGGTGCACGGTTCCCCTTAAAATCCATACCAGACCTGAAGGTTTCGGTATGGATTTTGGAGGGGGGCCCCTATGCCATTTTTTTTTTCATTTTTGGTTTGAGGTTCACCTTATTATTCATACCAGACCCAAAAGGCCTGGTAATGGACTGGGGGGGACCCATGTCATTTTTTTCAATTTCGAGTTTTATTTATATTTCCGAGACCCGACAATTCATTACAGCCGCAAGCAGTTTTAAATTACTTTTTTCATTTAGAAATGTCATTTTGCTGTGGTACTGTTCTAAACACGGGGAAACTACACCACTTTACAGGCATACTATAGACACCCCCCAGGCACGATATTTAAAGGAATATTTCATTTTTATTGTGACACTTTAAGCATTATTAAAATCACTGCTCCCGAAAAAACATCTGCTTTTAAAGTTTTTTTGCATTGATACAATGCCCCTGGGGCAGGACCCGGTCCCCAAACACTTTTTATGATAATAACTTGCATATAAGCCTTTAAAATTAGCACTTTTGATTTTTAATGTGTATGTCCCATAGACTTTAACGGTCCATGTTCTCCATATCCAATTATCCATTAACATACTTATTCTAAGATCCATAATGGACTCCAGACTTATTTAGGGTACCCCATCATGGCTAGGACTAAGTCCATCTTCCAACCCTTGGCTGCCTTTCTGGACCAACAGTTATGGCCTAAGGTAGCAGGTTTGCTGTCATTTCTCCTTGACACCACTAGTTTTGTAAACCACTTGACCCATTTAGATAATTTACCAACCAACTGCATAGACATGAATAGTTTGTACACCTCTATACTACATAATGGTTTGAGGGTGTTAAGAGGAGTTTTGACTGACCTACACCTCCCCATTGGCTTGGATAGCTTTGCCATGTAGCTGCTGGAAAATAGATCAGTTTTTCAGCAGATGCAGGGTACAGCCATGGGTTTTAATGTGGCAGCAAAATACACCAATTTTTGTATGACCCAATTTGACAAAAATCATGTCTAAGCCAACCAACTCTTTTTGGACAATGTACACATTTGGCTTCCCTATATTAATGATATATATTTTCATATTGCAGGATTCAGACTCTCAGCTATTTTAGTTTAAGAATTAGCATGACAACTGTGCTGCCACAGTCACCTTCACTCTGAAGTATAGTACCAACTCAATGTACTTCCTTGATGTCCTGGTGACAGAATCTGAAGGTAAAATTATTACAGACATCAAAACCAACTAAAAGAAATACATACTTTCACTACAATAGCTTCCATCCCCCAAAAAATTAAAAAAGGGGCTATAGCCAATTTGTTAGAATATGACACATTTCTTCTACAGATGGGATAAAATAAGCTAGAAACATGCTGGATAATTTTGTTCCTCTCATAGATAACCATGGCTGACAATCTCTGAATTCAGTCTAGGTATCACGTTCTTATTCAAACGTAATGCAAAGGCTCTATCTAAACATATCACTGTTGTACTTATCTACTCAATGCAGACCCCCGTGATCCAGCAAAATCATCAAGAAACACAGGAGCATTCTGGCTAGTGACTCTTAACTTAAGGATGTGTTCAGGGAACCACTCATATTTGAAAACAAGAGTATGCATGTGGTACCTAGCTATAGCAGAAGTAATAACTGACCAGTTACCAGTCACCACAGCAAATGTTTCCCTGGGGAACTGCACCCAGTGTAACTTCGTTATGCATGGTAATTAATTTACTGTACTGTATATATTGTAAAAGATTTTAAATCTGGTCTTTGTCAATTGCTCCTGTCTGGGCTGGGGTATTCAGGGGAAAAGGGAGGTACGTGAGGATTTTGCATAGGTGAGCATAGAAGTGAAATTAGAATAGCTGACTTCTTGTAATCTGTTGCCAAGCACTTTTGGAAGGCAGGCCACCATTGCTCCCATTTAGGCTTTGCTCCCATTATCAGTGGTGATTTGGGTCAACCAATTTTACTAAGAGAACTATTCTGGATCTAAAAAATGGATACCCTTTCTCTGATGGGTAAGAATGGAGATAAAGATCTGATGACTTTCATGTAATCTTTGTGCTCTAGGCTATGTATTTATGATCCTCCCAGTTGGATGTGGTTAGATCTCTCCTTTATATACAGTTTTCTTTAGGTATTGTGGACACCTTGTAAATCTTTTTACACTTTTTTTAGGCCTTTCTAGGTATCTTATGCCTTATTATGGTCCTCTTACCCAGATTATATACTTCTAGCTCAAGATTCTTTTCCCTGTTCTGGGCTGTTTCCGTGGTATCAATATATAGGTATTTTTGTGCTGATATTCTGGATCTCCCCATCATACCACTTTGTGATTCATTGTGGTTTTGCCATTTACAGTCTGCCTCTGTCTAGCTGAGTTAACTAGATGGTGAGATCTGATATACTTATGTTTATTGTCATGTATACTTTCCATAAGTGTGCACAGCCTATTGTATTAGGGTGTACACCCCAAAGCTCAAACACACACACACATCTTTTCTGCAGCCTCAGCTGCACTGAACAGTGAATGAATGGAAAGTGCTCTATGCTGAGCGGCTTCCTGTTCATTTACAAACAGAAGCGTAGTAAACAAAGTTTACTACGCTTCAGTTATTATTGAACACAGTGAGTGAGTGTGTTCTCTGTGTTCATTTAGGAAGGGGCCTGTAAATGATATATTGATTGGCCCCTTCCCCCGATCTCTATCAGTAGCAGCCAGGGGAGAGTACATTTGACAGGTACAGTAGGTATAGAAAAAGAATCACTCCCCTTTAAAATCAAATTTTGTTGCTTTGCAGCCTGAAATGAAGACAGACACAGTTTTTGTTTTATCCAGCTGTGTGACGGGAGTCACTTTGGGCGAGGGGCTGGTGAAACTCAGAATCCCTTGGAGAGGTTGGGAAACCCTTGCTTCAGCTCCCCATGCACCTCCTATGTCTAATTTACCCTGTGTCTATTAGGGACACAGGGTGACCAAGAAAATAATGGACATTAAGAATGTGGCTTGGATTACTTAAAATGGAACAGTAATATTCATCCACAATATCTCCCAGGAAATATACATAGACTATTCCTGGTTTGTTTTATTCTAAACTATACATGTTAATTGAAAGAGCTGGTCACCTTAGCCTCTGGAGCTGAACAGTCTGCTACTGGGGACTCCTGCTATAGTCTGTTGCCTACTAGGATGAGGAGAGGGGAGATCTCTGTTTGTTTTTGTTAATTGTAATTAGGTCTTCTGCTATTGTTTGAAGTTTTGATGTGTTTATGCTTATGATAATGTGTATTGTCTGCAGTTAGCTTGAAGTCGGCAAGGCTGGTCTGCAATGTGACATCTGAGTCATCGAGGTGGATGGGATTAGCCATGGGTCAGCCCTACCTTGTTAGCTAAATCATTGTGTGATGTTTTAGGTAAATATTTGGGTTATTGTGTATGTGGGGACTGACATGCTTTTCAAGTGTATAAAAAGGCTGTATACTTGTCCAATAAATCATTCGATGTTCCAACTATGTAACTGAGCTAGTCTCGCCTGTTTTTTTAGTTACAATATATGGGCTGTAATATCTGATATCTGATTTTTAGACTGGAGGAGGCTGTATACTGATGGAAGCACTCAAGCAGAGTGTGACGGGGATCCGTGACATTGTATGTACTAGTGCAACTTATAAGATCCAAGTGAAGGATATAACACCAACATGTCAGAAAAAGATTAAAAAAAAAATCAAAAACAGAATTGCTGAGTTGGAAAAAGGATCACCCCCCTTATGTCAGTATTTTGTTGAACCACATTTTGCGTTTAGTCTGTTGGGATATGTCTCTACTAACTTTGCACATCTAGACTTTGCAATATTTGCCCACTCTTCTTTGCAGAACTGCTCAGGTTCAGATAAATTTGATGGTGACCATTTGTGTACTGCAGTCTTCAAGTCATTCCACAGATTTTCAATGTGGTTTAAGTCTGGGCTCTGACTAAGACATTTACCCTTTTCTCCTTCAACCCCTGTTTTTACTGTGTGCTTTGGGTCATTGTCATGTTGGAAGGTAAACCTTCTTCCCATTGACAACTTTCTGGCAGAGGGCAGCAGATTTTCCACCAGAATGTGATGGTATTTTTCTCCTTCCATTTTGCTTCTATCCTGGCAAGTGGTCCAGTCCCTGCTGCAGAGAAACACCCCCATAACAGGATATTACTACCTCCATGCTTTACTGTAGGAATGGTGTTATTTGGATGGTGATCTGTATTGGATTGCCACCAGACATATTGTTTGGGGTTGAGGACAAATAATTCAATTTTAGTCTCATCTGACCATAACACCTTTTTCCATGTGGCCTCAGAATCTTCGATATAACCATTCCTACAATGTTCTGCATGATCTGCATACATTTAAGCTTTATTCCTGGTAAGAAAAGGGCAGTAGATGCAAACCAGCACAGGTCCCCTTGCTATGTCCATGTTTGTAAAAATTGTTCTTGAGATTTTTCATCTTAAATGTGAAAATATGCTTACATGTTCACTCTAAGCAAACCACAATGATCCTATCATATAGCTTCCAATGAGCAAACCAATATGAATCCGATTTGTATTATTTACGTTTTTTATCCTTGCAGTTTAATTTTTAAAGGTATTTTACACAATACAAACATGCTTTTTATTTAGAAAGCTTTAACTGTACATTATTAAATGTGTAAAAATGTTTTTCGTTTTTTAACAATAAATGTTCCATTCTTGCATTAGCAGTAAGTTTAGGAAACGTCGATTTAAATGCATATTCTTATCCTGGATTTTTATACCCCATGCAATGCACAAATGTATGAAACATGCAAAGAAAAGGCTGGTGGAATTGAATAGTTGAAAAATTATAGTGGATAGAGACAAAAGAATGAGACAGAACAAAGGTTTTTAAAGATTCTAAATCACACACAAAACATTTGTTCTGCTCCAGCTCTTTGTGAACTAATTGGCTCTCCTGGAGGGACAGGTAATTGTACTAGCCTACATAAGCTGTCCTGAAGCTCCCTTGGAAAGCTCCAGTAAGCTCCCAGTGTTAGCAGCCATCAAGGATTTCACAGGTCAGTCACTGGATCGATACAGCTAAAAGCAGCAGGGACTGGAAAGTCGACAGCAGGTTTAGGAAAAAAAAAAAACACTGCAAGTGTAGGTTTGCTACCCTTCACACAGCCATTCAAGACAGCTTAATTAACCCTTGGAAAATACAATTTATCCAAAGGCTCGCAGGGTCTGTTTTAAGCCTTCTTGGTGAACTGATAGCAGAGATAGCTGGCAGTTCCAAATTCCCATCTTACCATTATTGCTCTTGCAAAGAATAAAGCAGAGGCATTATTAAAGTTGGATGTGTGTGTCTTGTTCAGAAGTACAGAGTGCATGTGACAGAAGGCACCTGAGCACAGTGTCAGCATTCACATGTGATTTCAGCAGAAGCTTAGCCCAGCAAGAACACTGATCTCTTACACACAGCACTTCATGTCTGAGGGCAATAGCATGGCACAGAAAGTACGTTGGCCTAAATTTCAGTGTATGTGTACAGCAATAAGTGTCCCATGCGGCTTTCTTCCTACCTTAATAGTTATGGCGATTAAATAGTAATGGCTAACAACAATTTTATTTATTTTTTTAAACACACACACACATATATATATATATATATATATATATATATATATATATATATATATATATATATATATATATATATATATATATATAGTTAGTTAGTTAGATAAAACAGTAGTAAAATGTGTACAATACAGATACATTTTCTTCAGTTTTACAATATGTGTTTTACCATATTCGCACACCAAGTGACTCGTCAATTTGGTTCCTTAAATTATTATAAAACATATTTATAATAAAAATACCAGACTGCATGACATTTTGTTCAACAGGCCACATAAGCTATTTACTAAACAACAAATAATTATTTTTAGGACACATAAGGTTTGTTTTTGGTAAAAATTTTAATTAAAAACTTACTTTTTTTTATTACAAGCTGATGACTCCAGAGAGAGAGAGAGATAATTTTGCCCCTGCTCAAACCATTAGTAAGACCTCATCTGGAATATGCAGTTCAGTTTTGGGCACCAGTTCTCAAAGTGGATATCGGGTAACTGGAGAAAGTACAGAGAAGGGCAACCAAACTGATAAGAGGCATGAGGAGCTCAGCTATGAGGAAAGATTAGAGGAACTGAATTGATTACTTGAGAAGAGGAGAATAAGGGGGGATACGCTCAACATGTTCAAATTTATAAGGGGTTTATATAGTGAACTTGGTGTAGAGTTATTCACTTTATGGTCAACACAGAGGACAAATGGGCACTCTTTACGTCTAGAGGAAAAGAGATTTCATCTCCAAATACGGAAAGTTTCTTCACAGTAAGAGCTGTGAAAATGTGGAATAGACTCCCTCAAGAGATGGTTCTGTCCAGCTCAGTAGATTGCTTTAAGAAAGGCCTGGATACTTTCCTAAATGTACATAATATAACTGTGTACTAACATTTATAAGTAAAGTTGATCCAGGTAAAGTCTGATTGTCTCTTGGGGGATCAGGAAGGAATTTTTTCCCCTGCTGTAGCAAATTGGAGCATGCTCTGCTGGAGTTTTTTGTCTTCCTCTGGATCAACTGTGGGTATAGAATTAGGTATATTGGATTGTACGATATTTTTTATTTTTTTTTTATGATTGAACTGGATGGACTTGTGTCTTTTTTCAACCTGACTAACTATGTAATTATGTAACTCAATGCACAAAAATCTAAAAAAATTAAAATAAATAGCAATTTGTTTCTGTCTTTTTAATGTAATGCATAATTACTTTTAATAATCAACTGTATCTAAAACCTGAACTATTAGGGTGGTTTCATACGGGCTTTCAGATCAGGTCCGCCTGTCAGGTTTTCAGGCGGACCTGATCCAACCTTGCAGTCTCCTCTATGGAGCAGCCGATGTCAGCGGACACATGCATGCTGACACCCGCCGCTATCAGATCCGATACTGCCTGCAATATCCAGATGGATGGTGGTCCTATCTTCCATCCATCTGGTGGATCGGATAGGATTAGATGAAAATGGACAGGTGGTCCGTTTCCACCCAATTTCCCCATAGAGGAAAGCGAGACTGTGTCTGTCTCCACTCTACACGGTGGAGCAGACAGGACCTGTCACCCGCCTGCTCAGCGGGAATCAGTGGAGCGATCCCCTGCTGAGCAAGCAGAATTCGCAAAAGGGAGGCTCCCGTGTGAAAGGGTCCTTAAATACAGGGCACTGCTTATGAGCACTGCAGTCAAAAGATGGCAGTGCTCATCTGCAGGCTGAAGGATTTCATTTTTTTGTCAGTGGAGCCGCCAACTTGCATGTGATCACTATGTCTGAGCTGACATAGTGATCACATGATCGGAAACCACTCTGGTTTCTGATCGCGTTTGACGTCTGAAACGTCGGAAACCTCAGTGTCTCAACATTTTTTTTTTCCTTTAAAGAAAAGCCTATAAACGCAACTGCCTAAAAATGACATTAAACAAATCTGTGTACATGTACACGAAAGATAACATCGGATGAACATCTGTTTACAAGCAGCAGTGTACATGAGGCTTTAAGGTCAATATGTTGCTTTGCCTTGAATGGGCAAAGCACAGTTTCACTTTAAACCTATTTTGACCTATCCAATATAAATCACAAAAATATCCTATAAAAACAATACAAAAGCAATAAAAAGGACATTATGCATTCAAAGGCAATATTACTGCATCAAGACATTCAATGCAAATACAGTGACAAGGTAATTGCTTTGATTTCATTTGATTAGGCTTTTTATCTGAGTTTCATGAGAATAGTTATCACTTATAAAAGCAATGAATGTTAGTGCTGTGATGAACTGATTGATCTCTATATATATTAGAGCGTGGGGCTTGTTGCTTTCATCTGTTGCTAGATTTTTATTTTTTTGTGGCTTTTTGATAACAGATTTATATATTACTATTCATAAAGTAGTAGTAGAAATTGGAACACATAATGAATTGAAGAAACATGGTATTTTACTGAGAGGGAGCTGTGGCTAGTGTGTGGGAAAAAGTATTCCATTACCCATGTTACCCATGTTAATGTACAACATCAATTATATTATGAAGTGATATTAAAACACAGGTAAAGATGAATTCCAGGTATGGTATGTATTTTCATTGTCAGACTGGCCCAGCTTGGACCAATATAACTATTTATATACTGTATCTGGTTGCTGCCCCTGGAAGTTGGAAATCACTAGGCTTAGCTACTCCAGTAATCTCTTGCTTCCGAGTCTCATGCTGAGCGGCTGACCTGACGCATGCTGAACCCAGCAGGTGGCTGCTAAGCACAGGCACCATTCAGAGAATCCTTTGATTTTTTTCAATGAATGCAAAACATTGTCTGATTAGACAAGGTGGAGAGGCGGGGTGATGACATCACAATAACCACCTCATCCAACCAGAGTGTTGCTTTCATTTATAGGATAACGGATTCTCTTAATGGTGAGCAGCTGACCTCCTGTGTTCAGAATGCATCAGACCAGCTGCTTAGCATGAGACCTGGAAGCAAAAAGCAAAGCAAAAAGTGTAGAGGACACCAGGGCTGATATATCTCCTCACTATTTGTGCTGTGATCACTTTAATGGGTACAATTGTAAGGTAATGTTGAGTACTCCCATGGGGTTCTCACCCATGCAGAGTTAGGAATTCCAGGTTAATCCAGCTGGAGAGAAGGGGACTGGTTTTCAGTACTAGATTGCTAAGTCCTTATTAGAGACCTGGAATTTTGGAGGTTTGAAGAGTTTTGAGCAGGAAGAACCTCCAAACCCTGATTACAGGGACTCTGATCTTGTAAGGGTTAAGTCAGATGCAAGTCTTGAAAAGGAAGAGGAACAGTCAGCATGTGGCAGTGAGAAAGAGAGATGGACACATCTGAGTGAGCAAGGTGAACTAAGCATGTGGTTGAGCCATGGTTGTTGAGCTGTGAGAGCCTCCTCTTTGGCACCCTTGAAGCAGACAGAATGCCCCAAAACCCCAGTGTGGGATCAGTAGATTGTTGTATGTTGTATGATTTTTGTTATACCAGGATTGTGAGCTGTTTGCTTTATGTCTACTGGAGAAAGCCATGTATGTTTGTCTGTTTTGCAAAGAACAATAAAGACTACTTACTTTTACAAGTGGCTTGTTGGTGACAATAGTTACATTGGTCCAAGCTGGACCAATGTAACTGTGCAAAAATATACCATACCTGGGCTTCATCTTTAAATTACAAAAAATGCAAAGTATATATTTTTTTTAGTCCCAGCTGCCTCTAAAAAAAAATGCCAACATAATGTTTTTGATTTTGAGTACCTCCTGCTCAGCAAAATGGAAAGCTAGTCTCTTGTCTTCCAACAGCACCCACCAATGGACAGGAATAATCAACAAATTTGGTTGCAAATACATGGGCAGGCCTTGCTACTGGAAACAGACTTTATCTTTAGTTATGATAATACGTCACATTGTAATTTTGTTTACAGGCAGCAGGGAAATATACAAATGTATTGTGTTTGAGAAACTACAGTTATACATTAAGCAAAGTTTTGAATGTTATAAAAAAAAAAAAGATGTAGTTCGCTTATGATTTGTGAGATAAGGAAGCAATGGGAATTCTTTGAAACCTGCAGTTACAAACTAATTACATTTAGTCACTTTTCTCAGTCAATATATTGAAAATGGAAAAAGATTATAAATAGAGGGGCGGCAAATATTCATCTAGGGAATTATTGAAAATGGATACAATAATGGATAAGAGGGCTAATTACATAATACATAAGGCCTTACAACGGCCAACTGGGAACATACAGATGGATCCGGATATGCTGTTATTGGCACCGTTTACTGGATAAGTCATCTGGGTATACTGTAGGCTTTTCAAATCTGTTGCAAACTTACCACTTACATTTAAAGGATGACCTTCAAACTGCACCTTATTTTTAAGTGAACCTATAACTTTAAAATAAAAAAAAAATGTCCAGCTCTGGTTAAACTAGTGATTGACAGCCATTTAGATATAATTAGATGTGACAAGATTGTCTATCTAGCAGTAGTTAGGAAGGGTTTCTGACAGGACTGCACTATGGATTAAATAATGGGGCAGTAGGTTATTGCAATAGGGCAGGTTATTAAAAAAAAAAAAAAGCTTTTTTAAACAGTATAGGTGCACTGTAAAGGATTTAGGAGGCGAAACATTAAAAAGTAAACCTTGTCACTTTACCGCACTATCCCCAATGTATCCTCCTCCGAACTGAATTAACCAAAAACATTCCTCTGCTGTAAATTCAGTGCCCAGTCAGCCAGTGCTTGCAGGCCTATGTACGCCACTTCCTGTACTTTCCTTTTCATACACCTGAACCCCCACTTGTACCACAAGCTCACATGGGGCATATTGGTATCCTGGGGTTCCACTTACCTGGTAAGGCTCTCAGGATTGCAAATATCACTCATAACTGTGATCATTGCAAACTGTATACTGTCTTTTTTAGGCTTTTTACCTTCTGCTCGTCTCCTTCTACTGTTTTAATGTTCTTCATTTAAGTTTGGCTTTGTGGTTTTGTTACTTTATTATATTTCCCTATCCTGGCTAATGGCTGATGGTGTACTTCCATAATATATTCTGTTTGTACAAGTCATTTTGTGCCTCAGATCTTGACTTTGCTTACCCTCTCTTTGTATGTCACCTACTACAGCAGCATACTCCTGTATTTTCTCAGTCATTACTCCCAAAATTTTAGTAATTAATCCCAAAAAGACTAATTTGCCTGTAAAAAGCAGGATAATTATTAAACAAGAAGACATGGGGATAGCAAATATTTATTAACAAATCAAATTCAGGGAACAGGGGCTTCCATGCTCAAGAGCTTTGACCAAACCATAAGCCTTGTACTGGATTGTATGGGTGCTAGGTCTGCCCAGTTTTCCTTGTAAATGTGTTTGGTATTATAATACTATCACTGCCTAATTCTCCCAAATTGGTCTTTGACTCAGCTGCTCACCAGTTCCAGCTCCCAACAACTGGTTCATGTTTTCCTACATTGCTCAAAAGTCTGCCAATTAGTTCCTGTCTTTCGTCCCCTTAGTTCCAGGACTAGGGCTCTCCCACGCCCAAGTCTATAATCGGCATCACCTTGCTTGTCTTTACATCTACACTTCTCAGCAAATGATAATGTCTATGATGTGGTTTGGGAACACCAAGCAGATATCAGGATTTGTACAGTATCAAATATGGAACAGCTGACTATGTCTATGACAGGCTACTGGCTGAAGAGTGTTAGCATAGTATTTTAAATAAACATCCTAATTTAATTCAAACACATATATATATATATATATATATATATATATATATATATATATATATATATATATATATATATATATCTAGTACCTATATATTGGTACACACCCATTTGGAAAGGGAATGTAAAGTATTTTTTTTTACATCTCTCTTTCTTGTACTCTGGGTTAAACAAAACAGTTATTTAAATACAAATATAGTATACTAATATTTCACCTAGTCCTCTTAAACCAGCAGGTGCACTTTCCCTTTAGTTAACTCATAGCACTCTGTGAATCCTTTGTTGTGTAATAAATATTTCTTTGAAAAACAAAGGTTGCATACATACTATACATTAAAACAACATATTTAAGCAATAGCTACAAATTATAAACTATATAATTGTTGATTTAGATTATTTTGTTTCACTTTACTGTTTTTATTACAGTTAGGTAAATATAAATGCTGTATACTAATACTTCACCTTGTCTTCCTAAACCAGCAGGTGTACTTTTCATTTAGCTAACTCATAGCACTCTGGGGATCCTTTGTCATGTAATAAATATTACTTATTACTTATTTGTAAAACAAAGGTTGCATGCAAGCTATATAATGATTTATGGGTACATTTTATTGTCGTTTATTTTGTTTCACATTACTGTTTTTTTTTTGCAGTTATTTAAATATAAATATTGTATACTAATATTTCACCATGTCCTCTTAAGCCAACAGGTGCGCTTTCCCTTTAGCTAAGCCATATTACTCTGGGAATCCTTTGTCATGTAATACATATTACTTATTACTTATTTGTAAAACAAAGGTTGCATACATACTGTATATTAAGACAACAGATTTAAGGAATAGTTAAAAATGATAAACTATGTAATGATTTTGGGTACATTTTATTTTAGTTTATTTTGTTTTACTTTACTTTAAAATCCAGTTAAAGTCTTGCAGTTTTTCAGTAAGTGACTGATTTTAGTAGCCTCACAACATAGTTCTCTTTGCTAGCAGAGCTGGGTGAGCACTACACTCCATTATCACAGGTTGCCTCATAGAGACTTGTATTGAAGAGAAGGGGAGGAGGTGACAGCTGATTACAGAGATCACTGGGTAAAACGCTGGTGTCTAGTGGACTGCACAGTCATGTTTTGACAACCTGCACAAATGCAGTATAAGTGAAGTATAAACTATGATAATGAAAATTGTCAGTACAAAGTCTATCTGAAGGCATATCTATTTCTTTGACTTCAATTGAGCTTGAATTACCCAGTTAGGTGATTTTTAGCACATGCACTTGCATGGTCTATCATTATATTTACAAAACAGGAGGACTGCACTTTAAATAATTCTACTTCTAATATTATATTGGCATCCCATCACACACCTCAAATGGCTATTTGGCTTGAACAGTCACTGGTAGCTCAGTGCCATAGGTTATGCTTTGGCATTTCATACGCAGGGTGGGAGAAAATTGTACAGCTGGAATTTTTTTTGTTTTTGTGTCAATAACTATGCGCTAGAATTTAGTTTTTACTCAGACTGTACAATTTTTGTATCTGTTATTTTTGCTTTGTCAATCCACCCATGCTCCTTTCTTACAGTAATATGGGTAATGTGCAATACATTATACACTTTTCAAAAATCAACTGTATATATTGCAGGCATTTAACTACTCTCTCTGCCCGAAATCTGTGCATTAACGTTGAAACAATGTCCTATGCATAGGCGTGCGCAGGGGGTGTGCCAATTACTATGTGCAGTGCCAATTCTCCCTGCTGCCAGGCTTCCCCCTGTGTTGCCCCCCCCCCCATCCTGCAGTGCTGCTGGCTTCCCTCCTCTCTTCTCCCCCCAGCTTCTGGGGATGTTTCAGGATGGAGAGCGGGGGAAGGGGCTAGTAAATATGTACCGGTAATCTACCGATGTCTTCATTTTCTAAATGAACACAGTGAACACACTCGCTCACTGTGTTCATTCATACCTGAGGCATAGTAAACTGTGTTTACTATGCTTCAGTTTGTGAATGAACAAGAAGCCGCTTAGCACAGAGCACTTTCCATTCATTCACCTACCCGTGCAGCTGAGGCTGCAGAGAAAGGCATACAGTATGAGTTTGAGCTTTGGGGTTCACACCCTAATGCAATACACTGTGCACACCTGTTCCTTTGACGTCACATGATGTGAGCAAGCAACATCTGACAACTGCCATGTCAACGTGGTTCCCAATCTTGTTGTCATTATGATCATACTACAAGGCTCTGTTTATAAAAAGTTAATGCTGGCTGGTTCACCTGTTATTCAGTGTTTCTAACTGTCAGTATTTTTACTGGCAGCCAGTAAAAAGCAGGCACTTTTCTCCTGTCAGTAAATGCCAGTGACAGGAAAAGGCTGCCAGTAAAAAATATGGCTGTGGTGCTCAGCTAAGAACTGTGCATGCACAGTTCTGTCCGGAGTCAGCCGAGACCATCCAAGTGCCTACTATGATTGAAGCAATACCTCACATGTGTGGTTTGAACACCGGTTACATATGCAGGCACGACTTACGTATGCATTCCCTTCTGCGCATAAGCACGGAGGGATGGGAGTACTTATATTTATTTTCTTATGTATTTTACATTGTATTTTTTTTTTTTTTTTTACACTTTCCCTTTTTTTTTTATCTCTTTTATTCCTATTACAAGTAATGTAAACATCCCTTGCAATAGAAATAAGCCTTACAGGTCCTCTTTATTGAGAGATCTGGGGTCAAAAAGATTGCAGATCTCTCATTTACATTTAAAATTAAAAGAAAAAAAAAATGAAGTGACGTCAGAGGTCGCCCCAGTCCTCCAAGTGGGGGCCATCTTGCCCTCACTCGACTTCCTGCCTAGCCATCAGCCGGATCGGATCGCTTCCGGGTTTACTGACGGCTCTGGTAAACCTGCAAACGACCGGAAAAGCCGCGGGAGGGGGGAGGCACCTCTCCCGCCATCTCTAAATGTGATCATGTGGCAAATCCGTTGCTGGGATAACTTTTAGCAGATGCCAAATCACCCACAGAAAAAAATTATACTGGGGTTATGGCAGCTAGCTGCTGCCAAAACACCGGTATTAAACGTCAAAGTAATGACGTATATATACTGTGGGCTGTCGGCTTGGTTTTAAGGCTTTCAGCTATCAAATGTAAATTGCATTTGTCACACTTTTTTAATTGTGTATTGTCCATTTGTCAGCTTCTAATAAAAATCTGAACAGGATAGTTATTAAAACAGTGTACCAAATAAAATGTTTATACAGTATGTCTTTGAAAAACAAGGTAAAATCCTGTAATTAGGAAAATTAGTCATACAGTTATAGTCAGGTTTACTGACACATACTGATGCTGTTAGATTTAGCATGGGCATCAGTGAGGGTTAAAATGACTCTGATTTAAAAAAAAACAATATTGCCTTCTATATCTAGATTCAGAACTTTGCAGCAACAAAAAGATGCAGGCCAAAAGCAAATGGCACTTTTGTCACAACTAGGAGAGGTTATTTTTTCTCAGCGGTAGATCCGTTGTTACATCCTTTATTCCATATTTTCAAATATTTCACTTTGTACAAGAGAGGCAGCTTTAATTCAATCCAATTAGATCAATCCAATTATATAAACAGCAGGGCTGTCTTTTAATTGTTTTAAGGCAGGTGTGAAGTAAGATTTTGTTCCAGGGCAAGAAAAGGATGGGGTGAGGGTAGAAAGAAAAACTCATTGTCCGCTATAATAGAGTACCAGTAAGATTTTTAATGACATTTTTAAATATGGCTAGATACTTTCAAGAGTAGCTAGCCTAAATTAAAAAAAAAAAAAAAAAAAACCTACACACAGTCATTGATCAACCAGGTTACATAGTTACATAGTTAGTAAGGTTGAATAAAGACACCAGTCCATCCAGTTCACCCTGAGTGAGTGTCTACAATAGTCCCTATCCCTGTGTCTCATTAAGATACTCCTCTATTATATATTATTTAGTTAAGGTACCCATATAGCGCTGTCAATTTACACAGCACTCCACACATACATTTCACACTCACATTGGTCTCTACCCTCAAGGAGCCCACAATCCAAGGTCCCCAACTCACATTCATATACTAGGGCCGATTTTGGATAGAAGCCAATTAACCTATCAGCATGTCTTTGGAGTGATGAAGATGTTCTTTCTATGCAACTAAGGAATGATCTGAATCAACCAGTTAGCTGCAACCCCTAAAGCAGCTTGTTAGAGCTTACACAGGGTTATAGACTCATTGTCCACCCTCATCTAGCAGTGCTGGGCCAACCACTATGCACTAGGATTGTCACAAATGAGAAGGGGAAGGAGTCACATGCTCACCCATACGTGAAGGAATCAGCCATCGAGCAAAAGAAATGTGAGTACATGCTGCTGGAGAAAGGGGGGTTTATGTGACCCTCTTTCTTCATGAGCGAAGGAAGAGGTCACTTTAAAGGGGAGCTCCACCCAAAATGGGAAGCTCCGCTTGTTTGCAGCCTACCCCCCTCCACTGCCACATTTTGCACTTTTTTGGGGGGGGGGGAGTGGGTACCTGGTTTTGACAGGTTCATGCTCCCACTTCCAGGTAAGATCGGCGCAAGGAGATCTATGACATATTCGGCCCCTTATCCTTCAACCCCGCGCTCTCTTCTGGGTGCAGTGTTTGTCCCAGAAGATGGTGAGACCATTCAGAAAGTGCTGCACGACTCTCGCATGAGCAGTAGGAAACCAGCTGTGAGCCCTGAAGGCTTCACTGGCGGTTTCCATACTTGCAATGCCAGCACCTGCAACTGAAACTTATGGATTAATCAGCTTGGAGTGTCAACATCAATGGATCCCTGGACAGGTAAGTGTCCTTATATTAAAAGTCAGTAGCTACGGTATTTTTAGCTGCTGATTTTTAATTTTTTTTTTTGTTTTAAGACGGAGTTCCGCTTTAAATCCTTCCAGTAGAGTTTGTAAAAATGACTTCCTCAATCTCTGAAGGCAAAAATTCAACATTCTATAATGGTCAGTTTGAGGAATATAGTAAATTTCATTTATAGAAAATATAAATGATAATCAATGTAAGGTATGATCGTAACGTGTTTGTTACCAGTGTCTTGCATCATTATCCAAATGTCAATAACTGTGGTTAAGCCATACGTCACAGTAGTATAACATCTTGATGGATGTTAAAAAGAGAAAACAAAGTTATATAAAATCAGATATAAAGACAAAGTCAAAAATGACCAAAGGGTCATGACTCAATCATGTTGTATAAATAAAATGCTCTCAGTGAGGAATAGAACCAAAAACCTGACTGCAGAGATCTGAATAATTTATTGTGAAGGTTGAAGCTATTTTCAGACATTTAGGTTAGACTAAATCTGTGAATATATAATCTGCAATAGATGTATGATGAATTTACAATGCTCAAGTTTTCTCAAGCATGTTTATACAGATTTAAACAGAAATAAAAATAATATTATATTATTATACAAAATGAAGCTATAAACTAAACTAACAAACAACCGTGAAAGGATAAACAAAAATATAAAGTAATGCTGAACTCCATAAAGTCTAGATCAGTAGTGGTCAACCAATTGGATTTTAGGGACATTATTTTGGTCACTGCACATAATATTATAGTATAAAATATTATTTTATAAAAAAAAGCTTATACAAAGCAATTTTTTCATTTTGGATAGATTAAGAAAGGAACCCCTGTCAGGTTTTTTTTTTTGTTTCCATCTGTACTCCAGTGAGGAAAACTATCTTACCAGAAGTGGACCTATTGGAAGATTTTCCTTCTCTTTCCTTTTTGGAAAATTGTTTAAATTGCCCTTACTTTTAATCCCAGTGGTAGTGGCCATCAGGACAAAAAGTGTAAAGCAGGTACACACCAAAATAACCCCTTTCCATTCTATCCAAAAAATTCTATTCTATTCTATTCTATCCAAGAAAGCTTTTGACTTTGGATATATTTGAGCTACGATGAAATTAAATTCTATTCTATTCTATCCAAGAGAGCTTTTGACTTTGGATATATTTGAGCTACGATGAAATTAGGCAGTGGTGTCCAAAGTTTAAATATTAGAACAACCAACACTCATTGACTGTGCCAATAGTAACACTTTTAACACATTAATATATGGCCAATATGTGGCCATTTGAGCATCACTGGTCTAGATGTAACTTACTTGTCGCATGCCGTAAAATATTTGATGCACATAACTGGTACTTTATTATACATCTTTGGAAAGTCATTAGTAGGAAGCCAGAGATCTCAGCTCAGTTCTTGCACTGTATTATTATGAATCCAAACAAAGAATACTAATTTGCTAGAATTGCATTTTCTGTAACTCAAAATAAAACTGAGGATTGAAAAATGTGAATGAAAAATACAAACACACTGTAGCTCTATTAATAATCGGGCAAAAATATGAACTCTGGGACACAAATCTTGTTTTCTCATTGTCTACAGGGGATGAAAAAAGTCCTTTACAAAATAGCATTATGCAGTGCCTTGAAAAATTATTCATACCCCTTGAGATTTTCCACATTTTGTCATGTTACAACCATAAAAATGTTTTACAAAAATGTGAGGGGTGTACTTTGTGAGATACTGTATGTGCCACTTTGTGTTGGTCTATCACATAAAAACCCAATAAAATACATTTGCGTTTTTAGTTGTAACATGACAAAATGTGGGTATGAATACTTTTTCAAGGCACTGTAAATGTAAAGCACAATGTTAAAAGGAATTGAGCCCGTAGATTGTATGCAATAAGCTATGGGCCTATTTAAATCTGTTGACTTTAGTCTAATGTTGGACAAAGTAGTGTTTTAGCCATTTAGAAAAATGTTACACTCACTTTCCTCTATTTGCAAGTATTTAAACCCCAACACTGGTAATTTTTTTTTTTAACAAAATCAATATAGACCCCCAAGTAGGTGTTGAAGTGTTACTAAACCCACAACAGTAAAATCAGTCTGTATATGTAGTAAAGCATGCATATAATTGCATTTCAATGTTCTGTGTTCTGTGGGAGATATAGATATAGTGAATGCAGGGTCCTGGGTTTAGTAACTGCCCCGGCACTACCTCCTTTTTTCGTAACAAGATGTCCTCAGTATGTGAGGCTGAATGACACCCAACATCACTCAACCTGGAAGAAGAGTGACTTCTGGGCATCATGGACCTTCTCCCTTCGGGGCTGTCACCACAAGAAATATTGCATGTCGTGTGAAGACTTCATAAAAAGCTAAATATAAAAAAGAAGCAAAATTTACAGTGGAGTGGGGCTGCTAGGGGGGAAAGGAGGGCACTGAGGGAAGGCGTGTGTTTGTGGGGGGGGGGGGGGCAGTTAAGCTCAGAGTTGAGCATTAAGTTATAGTTTTTGCCTGTTCGTTTCACAAGTGGCCTCAGGATGACAAGAGAAATCTTCTGCCATTTTTGTTTTTATTTACTAATTAGGATATGATCCATTATCCATGGATCTTTTTATTTTTACATAGAAATAAAGAAATATAATACAGCATTCCATTTTTTCCTATTTTAAATATACTATACAGATGTACTGGTTCCCTGTTTTATTATCAACAGGAAGGATGTTGTTTGTGATTTGCAGGCTAACTAAATGGCACTCATTTCGGAGGTTTGACTTCTCTGGCTTGCATATGCTTTTGTGCACATTATGGCCATGTTATGAATCCCAGCCAGTGTTGCATATAAACCATAGAAACAAGACTTTATTAGCATCTCAGTGGTTGTTTCAAATAACGACAAAGCAGTTGCTCATTATTGCTCATTAGATTCATATTAGATTCATTTGCCGTAGCAATACTTCCTGCCTCCAACCTCAACTGCACAATAACAGATATGATTTGACACCTGCGATATTTTAGCATTCATTAGACGTTAATAATACCAAAAGGACTTCAAACTTGTACACAAGGTACATGGCTGTAAAATGTTCTCCTTTGGAACACAAAGAGAAATGCACGTTCGTAAAGCACAGTGACAAAAATATAGATTTTAATCAGGAAAGAATTGTTGTAACAATGGCACAGTTGCATTTGTAACACATCAGGGAAATTAGCGTAGTATTTACAGATCCATGTTCATCCTAGAATAACAAAACAGAATTATGCTTTGTTATATTACTCTAACTACATTACCCTAGATTGCCATCATCTTGGTAATGAAATAAATAGAAAATATATTGGAAAAAAGCAACAATATTTAAGCTGTTTTGAGGAATTTAACTATCGTAACCAAATTTATTTTGATTCCATCCTCAGCCAAGTCAGTTTTTAATGTAGAACTCCTGCTCTATGTCTCAAGCTCAATCATGTTCACTGATGTAAAATGTGTATCAATTATACATATCCACATGACATCTGTCATGTTCTGCAACATGCCCTGTGCTGCTCAAACTGTTTTTCTGCAAATTTAAATGACTGAGGGATTTTTTTTTATATGAGTTTGAGATTTGAACCGTGTAAAAACCAAACTAAAATATATAATTTAAACATATATAATCTATCATCTAAACGTTGCAATGGTTACTATCCTGAAGCTATTATTTATTATTTATTTGTGCAGGCTATTGTTTTATACTGTAGTTGTGCAGTCTTGCGAAAATTGGGCATCATTTAATAGAGGGTAGTTTATAGAAATAAAATGCAGAAAGACAGTTCAAAACTATAATAAAATAATTAATGTGGCAGATAGTGACCTGAATGTAAACAGGTCTGAATCAAGATTTACTAGGAGAAGGAAACGATCCCCCACGTTGGGGTTTTTAGGCAGCGTACAATGAAAAATAAGTCAGAGTTTATGAGTAAAAAAGTTGAACGTTTTATTTTATAGGTAAAAAATGATTGACATCATTGAGTCAGAACATGAGCTCCAATGGGAACAATAACAAGTAACTATACATTAGTGTAAAGGAAAAACATGGATATACAATATGCAGACTAATATTCACATAACAACAGTAACAATCTGTCGTAGATATGAGAAATTATCCCTGACGCGTTTCAACCCGAGAAGGGTCTTCCTCAGAGGGAAAGAGAGTCTGCTAGATAGAGAGGAATGAAAGGTCAATGTTAGTAGTAAGTACAGTTTGTGAAATAAAGCTAAGCTCATACAGTGTGCCGAGCTGGATATGACAATGCATATTGAACTTTATATTTACCACAATGTTGTATATCCTGTAAGTAGAAGATGTGGTATTCCCACTGGAGGGTTTCTATTTGCATAGGGAGGGCGCCGTCCACTCGTATGGGGCACACCGGACAAGTTCCACCGATTACTACCTGGGTCATGGGGCGTGGTACGCCTTGCGGGAGGTCACACGTGTGGGGTTCCACTCCTATTGGTTCTGCTATCCAAGCAGGGGTACCAGGGGAGAAGGAACAACCCGGGAAAGACCCAAAGAGCACAGATGCCTCCAATGACCGGGTCTATAAGAGAATAAAGGTCATGTTATAGCTAAGTGTCTTAGCGGGTAGTGCAGTATCTGACAGCTACAACAGAAGTGAATAGTTGGACTTCTGTATGTAATTGTTCTGACCAGGTGGGATAACTAGGACATGTGATGATTGGGGTGTATAAAAGGCTGTGCAATAGCCCGAGGGGGTCTAAGAAACTAAAAAATTGAAAAACAAACCAAAGAAACCAAAAACTAAATGTGATGACAGAGGTTCCCCTCGGGGCAAGACGGGAATAAAGAGTGAAGGTGTATAGTGTGTGGTGGGATTAGGATGGGTGTGGGAGTGTGTGAAAAAAAAGGGGTGAAGGAGTGGGGGAGTGAGTGAGGGAGTTATTTTGTGATGAAGTGGTACAAAGTGAGTGAAGAAAAAAAGGGAAGTCGTGAGGAAAAGGAAAGGGAAGGGAAGGGGGAGAAAGGAAAGGAAGGAAGGGAAAAAGGGGGCGGGGGAAGGGGGGGGGGAAGGGGGAGGGGAGGGAGGGGGAAGAGGGAAATGCAAGGGAAAGGGAAGGAAGGGAGGGGGAGAGGTTGGGGGAAGTGGGGAAAAGGGGGGAGGGGAAGGGGGGGGAGGAAATAAAACAGGGGGGGGGGGAAAGAAAGGAGGAAGGGAAAGGGAGGAAAAATTGAAGAGATGGGTGGGACGGGGGTGGGAAGGGGAGGGAAGGAAAGAGGGAAAAAGGAGAGAAAGAGAGAAAGGGAGGATAGGGAGGTGAGGAAGGGGAGAAAAGGAGGGGAGGAATCACGGGGATAGGATGTGAAAGAGTGAATGGTGGGCATACTACCTAATTAAAACGCAAAACAATATATATAAGTGAGATATTATCTATGTGTATGGACTGGCGTTGTAATCCTACCTGGAGTGAAAAGATGCTGTAATGTAGTCACGAACTAGGATCCATGAGATTATCTCACAAGCCAATGATATATTTTCAGGGGGGAGGGGGGGGGGACCCCTAGTTTTATATCACTGGTATAGTGATGGTAGGACTACTGGATCGGTGGGGTGGGGATCACCCGATCTGAAAGCACAAATTAGTAATGATCAGTCAGATCAGAGATGAAGCATCTATTGTTAAAATGCACCACAGGATTGTCCTGTGGGGACCTTCAAGAGGTCCGCAAGGTTAGGGTGATGAATATCACCGTCTGAGTGTGTCTGTACCTACCGCGTGTGCGTCTTGGTGGTAGTCCGGTCCTTTGGCGGTCGCTGCATTGTAGTAAGAAGCTAATTAGCCCTTTTATAGGGTATATATATATATATATATATATATATATCGATAGATAGATAGATATATAGATAGATAGATAGATAAGATAGATAGATAGATAGATAGATAGATAGATACAGTATATATATTTTATTTTTTTTTATTTTTTTTAAGACAATTTTATTTCAAATACACTAATGGAAACCCATAGTCTGGCAGATAAAAATAAAAATCACAGAAATGTTTAATCATTATTGTGGAATGTGTGGAATGCCTATAAAAAGCATCCACTTTGTGGAAGTTTTTACATTTTTTTTTACCATTGATCAGCAGAAATAGTCTCTGACATAAAAGTAAACTTTTTAATTCTACCCACATTTAATGGCACACCTAAATCATCACTGGTGTTGCCAAATATCTCCCAAAGTCACATGATTATTTAAAAAGCGTTCCAGTAGAGATAATCCTTTAAAAAGTGCCCTCATCCTGAAATCATTATATGGAAAATATCTATTTTTAGAGGCTGTATAGACTTTAATGGTACTTGCATGGACAGCGACACAAGTATAGTCTAAAATAATTATTTTATTACAACAAATTGATAAAACATACACAATATTGTGTCAGTACAAATACACTGAAAACGCTCTTGATTTGATGGATAATTACATAGTGATACAAAAAAGCTCACGGTCTATAACATAAAGTATATCCATATCTTCTCGACATGTTTTGTGGTAATATCCGCTTCCTCAGGAGTACTTTAGAAAGAAAAATTATCTATAAAAACACAATAACATTCATAATAATGATAAAGAACAATACAGTAAGAATAATTAATATGTTTGGACATGACGATCAGGGAAAAGGTTATGCAGAAACTTACCCAACACCCAGGGGTAATGACAGCCTGTAGAATGCTAAGAGACACGTCTGTGATCATAGTATATTAACAAATGTGTATCTGGAAGATCCAATTTTTGGTTTGTCAGTATCCTGGCCCGGCCATCATTTTATTAAAGGCTGGGTGGGAACTAGTTAATAATGCAACCAACCACTCCAGTCATTCGATGTAAATCAAATGGCCAATACCCAATGACATCAATCCAAGTATTTTTAACTTCAAAAATGTATTAAGCAAAGTATAAAAAAAAAAAAAAATGATTGTTTTGGAATAAGTCAAATTATCTATACACCACACTATCATTAGAAATTTCCAGCATGATTCATCTTTCATGTGATCCTGCAGTATCAGTGGAAATTAGATGAAAATAGCATTGAAAAAATGATCCATATTTGATAATTTGATTACATTTTTTATTTATTAATTACAGGTATTTATTTAGTGCCAACAATTTATGCAGCTTTTTAAATATATATTGTACATTCACATCAGTCCCTGCCTTCAAGGAGCTTACAATCTAAGGTACCTGTCTCCCATTCATATGCACATTGTTACAGTGCTAAGCCCTGCCACTGTTTAAATATAGAAAAAAGTGACACGGTTCACACTAATGCTGTGTACAGGGCTCCAGAGTCCAAAGGCTTCAAAAAGTGGTGGGTCGTATGACCCACCTGTGTCAAGGTCTTCCTGGAGACCTGCAGGCTGTGTGAGTGTGCAGGTGTGCACACTCATTATAAGCAAGGACCAGACCATAGCTCAGGGCTCCTTTTTGGAGACAGTTTAGAGCTCTATTGTGTGTGCTCCATTCAGGAGATAGGTGTTTCCCATTAGGTAAGGTGATCCACTTGAGAGACTGCACTGGACTGGGAGAGCTGAACGAGTCTGGAAAACTGGGTGAGTTGAGGCGACTAGATGAGTCCAGGGGACTGAAGAAGTCTGTGAGTCTTGAAGGAATGAGAGAGCCTGGGGTGACAGGAGAACCCATATTGAGAGGCCAGGGCATAGGCCCAATCTACAGGGAGCAGCAAGTGTTGAACTGAACCGGCTGACACCTGGAATTATAGTGGCTGCAGGGAGCAGCAAGTGAACCCTAATGTGTTGAAGACTGAGGGTCTGCAAATAAGGCTGAAAGCCAAAGAGATAAAAGGGAGAACTGGGTGACACAGTCTGAGGTACCAATCCCAAGCCAAAGGCCAGAGTCTGAGCAGCAGCACTGCTGAGAGAGCCAGGTGGCTTAGCATTTTCTGCTACTCATTAATGATGCGTGACACCCTGCATGGGCAACCTGATGAAGAACTTTACTATCTTTTTTCAATAAAAGTGGGACAGCAAGCCCTTAACCACAGATGCCTGAAAAAGGAGGCTATGCCCTCAGAAACTAGTTGCAGTATCCACAGCACATTGGAGTACACAGACTTGTGTTTCGTGACCCCCCTTGGCATTCACAGCCACCCTGGGTTCCTTACCGCACTGCCATAGATTTTAGTGACTGAGAGTCTCCGTCCCGACCACTCCTGCAGCAAAATCCATGGGTTTTCATTTCCACAGTGCTTCAATGCACAATGCCTCGCTAGGATGCAGCCCTCCTCAGACTGGGAAATCTTTCAAACACTGCAAAAAAACACACACTAGGGCGCAAGCACCTCGTGCATTAGCAATGATTAGGGATGAGCCGAACACCCCCGGGTTCGGTTCGCACCAGAACCTTCGAACCGCCCGAAAGTTTGCGCGAATTTTCGAACCCTATACGTTATAATGGACGCGAACGTTCGAAATCAAAAGTGCTAATTACAACGGCCAATATGCATGTTAATGTCATAAAACAGGTTTGGGGACCGGGTCCTGCCCCAGGGGACATATATCAATGCAAAAAGAACTTTTAAAAACTAACGTTTTTTCGGGAGCAGTCATTTTAATGATGCATAAAGTGAAAAAAAAAAAGTGAAATTTTCCTTTAAATATGGTACCTGGGGGGTGTCTAAAGTATGCCTGTGAAGTGGCATGTGTTTCCCGTGTTTAGAACTGTCCTTGCACAAAATGACATTTGTAAAGGAAAAAAAGAAGCCATTTAAAACCACTTGAGGCTTTAGGTTTGTTCTTAAGTAGAATCTGAACAGGTACATTATGAAGTGTAGCTCCATCCCAAAAAAATATATTTTTAAGCTTTTTGGAGAACATAGGGAGGGGTTATCACCCCTGTAACATTTGCTGTCTTTGCACATCTGTTCAGAACATGTCACCTCACTTTCCGTCCCAATGACAAATGTTTTTGGAAAAAGTGGGGTTTTAATTGAAACAAGGATTGGTGATAAAGTATCAGTAGAGAGGAGATACCTTTTTCCCAAATTAAATCTAACAGGATAGAATTTCCCTTCCTAGGGGTAGATTTCCTCTCACTTCCTGTTTTCTCTTTCCATTTGCAAGTAGGAGTCGTTTGTAAGTTGGATGTTTGAAAGTAGGGGCCTGGCGTATATACTCTGCAGAAATTTGCCCTATTAGATGTTGGTGTAGCCACAAGACTGGTGGGCACAGGAATGGGCCCTGCTGTGAGTTAATAGATCAAGATTTGTAATTGCATGCACCTGTTGAACAGGGCAGAAAAATTGGGGGTGGTGGTGGTGGTGGACGGTGTTGCCACAAGACTGTAAGCTCTCACAGTTACTCTTGGTGGGCGCAGGAATGGGCCCTACTGTGAGTTATTAGATCAAGATTTGTAATTGCAAGCACCTGATGAACAGGGCAGAAAAATTGGGCCTTTGGCGGTGGTGGTGGACGGTGTTGCCACAAGACTGTAGGCCCTCATAGTTACTCTTGGTGGGCGCAGGAATGGGCCCTGCTGTGAACTATTAGATCAAGATTTGTAATTACCCGCCCCTGTTAAACAGGGGCTGAAAAATTGTGCCTTAGGCACTGGTGCTGGTGCCACAACACTGCAACCCCTCACAGATACTGTACTTGGAGCACAGCAGTCACACGTGTTGCAAAGCATTTTTTTTAAAAATTGTAATTACCCGCCCCTGTTGAACAGGGGCTGAAAAAATTGTGCCTTAGGCACTGGTGCTTGTGCCACAACACTGCAACCCCTCACAGATACTGTACTTGGAGCACAGCAGTCACACGTGTTGCGAAGCATTTTTTAAAAAAATTGTAATTACCCGCCCCTGTTAAACAGGGGCTGAAAAATTGTGCCTTAGGCACTGGTGCTGGTGCCACAACACTGCAACCCCTCACAGATACTGTACTTGGAGCACAGCAGTCACACGTGTTGCAAAGCATTTTTTTTTTTAAATTGTAAGTACACGCCCCTGTTAAACAGGGGCTGAAAAATTGTGCCTTAGGCACTGGTGCTGGTGCCACAACACTGCAACCCCTCACAGATACTGTACTTGGAGCACAGCAGTCACACGTGTTGCGAAGCATTTTTTTTAAAAAATTGTAAGTACACGCCCCTGTTAAACAGGGGCTGAAAAATTGTGCCTTAGGCACTGGTGCTGGTGCCACAACACTGCAACCCCTCACAGATACTGTACTTGGAGCACAGCAGTCACACGTGTTGCGAAGCATTTTTTTATAAAAATTGTATGTACACGCCCCTGTTAAACAGGGGCTGAAAAATTGTGCCTTAGGCACTGGTGTGGTGGCATGGATCATTGAGAAGGAGGAAGAGGATAGTCAGTGAACATAAGAGGACAGTCACTCAGCATCAGCATAGGCAGTCTTGAAGGGATGTGATATTAAAAATTATTCGGTTATATCCGCCTCAGGTGCCTGGTAGCTGGTGGTGATCCAAGACTGATTCATTTTGATGAAGGTCAGTCGATCAACCGAGGCGGTGGACAGGCGCACCCTATGATCGGTGACAAATCCTCCAGCAGCACTGAATGTGCGTTCGGAAAGAACGCTGGAGGCAGGACAGGCCAGTAGCTCAATTGCATACTGTGCAAGCTCTGGCCAGTGATCCATCCTCAGGACCCAGTAAGCCAGAGGATTTTCGGTGGGAAAGGTGTCCAAGTCTGACCTTGCCCCAAGGTATTCCTGCACCATGTATATCAGACGCTGGCGATGGTTGCTGGAACCGATCATACCTTGGGGCTGCGGACTAAAAAATTGTCTGAACGCATCGGTCAGACGTCCACCTTCCCCTCCGCTCCTTCTGCTACTGACCGAAGCCTCAGCAACTCGTCGCCCAGGACCAGGAGTTTGTAGCCTCCCAGTTTCTGGGAACGCGTTGCACAGACCTTTCTGCAAGGCCTCCCTGAGATGTCTCATCCTCTGCTCCCTCTGCGACGGCAAGATAAGGTCCGCAACCTTACCCTTGTACCGCGGATCAAGGAGAGTGGCCAGCCAGTAATGGTCCCTCTCCTTGATCCGAAGAACACGAGGATCCTTCCGCAGGCTTTGCAGGATCAGGGAGGCCATGCAGCGTAGGTTAGCTGAGGCATTCGGTCCGGAGTCTTCTGGGTCACTGAGGATGACATGATCGCCAGCCACCTCCTCCCAGCCACGTACAAGTCCACTGGTTTGTTGGGACTGTACATCATCCCTAAAAGACTGCTGCTGCTGATGCTGAGTGCCAGGCTCCACCTCCATGCTCACACAATCCTCCTCCTCCTCCTCCTTCTCCTCCTCATCCTCTTCCTGTGTGATGGGTGGGACAGAAGGAACACTGTCCGGATAAAGGGGGCCTTGAGAGGCAAGGAAGTCCTCCTCTTCCTGCCTCTGTTCTGCCTCAAGTGCCCTGTCCATTATCCCACGCAGCGTATGCTCCAACAGGTGGACAAGAGGGACAGTGTCACTGATGCATGCACTGTCACTGCTCACCATCCTCGTGGCCTCCTCAAATGGTGAGAGGACAGTGCATGCATCCCTGATCATGCTCCACTGACGTGGGGAAAAAAACCAAGCTCCCCTGACCCTGTCCTGGTGCCATAGTCGCAAAGGTACTCATTGATGGCCCTCTGCTGCGTGTGCAGTCGCTGCAGCATGGCCAACGTTGAGTTCCACCTGGTGGGCATGTCACATATTAGGCGGTTCTTGGGCAGGTTCAGCTCCTTTTGCAGCTCAGTCAGCCGAGCACTGGCATTATAAGATCGGCGGAAATGCACACAGACTTTCCTGGCCTGCCTCAGGACATCCTGTAAGCCTGGGAACCTGCCCAAGAACCGCTGCACCACCAGGTTGAGGACGTGAGCCATGCAGGGCACATGGGTGAGCTGCCCCTGTCGCAGGGCGGAGAGGAGGTTGGTGCCATTGTCAGAAACGACCATTCCTGGCTTAAGCTGACGTGGCGTCAACCACCTCTCGGCCTGCCCCTGCAGAGCTGCCAGAACCTCTGGCCCAGTGTGGCTCCTGTCCCCCAAACACACCAGCGCAAGCACGGCATGGCATCTTTTTGCCTGCGTACTTGCATAGCCCCTTGTACGCCTACGGAGCACCGCTGGTTCCACGGACAGAGCACTGGAGGAAGAAGAAGAGGAGGGGGTGGAGGAGAGAGGTGTGTCACAACCAGTAGCAGTAGTAGCGTTTTGGAGGCGTGGTGGCGGAACAACCTCCAACACTACTGCACCTTGTCCTGCATCCCTCCCAGCTGCCAATAGAGTGACCCAATGGGCCGTGAAAGAAAGGTACCGTCCCTGTCCATGCCTGCTGGACCATGAGTCAGCGGTAATATGCACCTTACCGCTGACCGCCCTGTCCAGCGAGGCATGGACATTGCCCTCCACATGCCGGTAGAGAGACGGAATCGCCTTCCGTGAGAAAAAGTGGCGTTTGGGAACCTGCCACTGAGGAACCGCACATTGAACAAACTCACGGAAGGGGGCCGAGTCTACCAACTGAAAAGGCAGCAGTTGAAGTGCTAGAAATTTAGCCAGGCTAGCATTCAACCGCTGGGCATGTGGATGGCTGGGAGTGTACTTCTTTCTACGGTCCAGCAGCTGGGGCAGGGAAATTTGCCTGCTGCAATCGGACGTCGGTGTACTGCAAGTACTTGGTTGTGACACACCTAATTCTACACCTTCAGTCCTCTCAGAGCAGCTTTCAGAGAGGACTGAAGGTGTAGTGGGGATGGAGATCCCAGCTGAGGAGGAGCAAGGAGAGGTCCGCTTAGTTCTTTGGTGTGGGTCTTTTATGTGTGCCTGCCAACGAGCTGCATGGCAGGTCGCCATATGTCTGGTCATGCTTGTGGTGCCCAAGCGGCTGATGTTTTGGCCACGCGAGATACGCTTGAGACAAATATTGCAAATAGCAGTGGTGCGATCTGATGCACTCGTCTCAAAAAAGGCCCACACCAAAGAACTTTTCTGATAACGTGCAGAGGCAGCGCCCTGCACAGGCGGAGCTCTGCGGTGTTGTACAGTTGCTGTGCTGGCCTCTACCTGGCCTCCAGGGGGCATCCTGCCTCGTTGGACATGTGACGCCGCATCCTCCTCCTCCTCGTCCTCCTCCTCATCCTCTCTCCCTTCAGGCACCCACGTGGAGTCAGTGACCTCATCATCCCCTCCCTCTTCACCACTAGAGCAAACCTGGCAGTAAGCTGCAGCTGGTGGAACAGTACTGCCAGATTCCTCAAGCTGGGTATCATCATCCGAGCCTTCGAATCGTTGGGCATCCTCCTGGAGCATGTACCCAACACTGTGCTCAAAGAGTTCGGGGGACTCCTCAGGAGGACATGGTGGGTCTAGGGAAGGGGTGGCTGATGATGCTCTGCCAGTACCCTGAGCCTGGGTGAGAGAGGATGAGGAGGATGAGGAGGGCTTGGTCATCCATTCTACCAAGCCTTCAGCATGATGCGGCTCCACATGTCCAGCTGACGAAAACAAAGACGCGCGTGTCCCATGGCCACGTGCTGATGACGATGCACGACCACGTCCACGGCCACGGCCACGTCCACTAGAAACAGAGCCTGCCTGCCCTGTGTTCTTGGCTCTGCACGCTCTGCCTCCCCTTGGCGGTCTTCCAGACATTGTAGTCGGTAGTCCTGTGGGTGCTGCTGAGAAGAATATATAGGAGCTCTGTGTGATGCCACTAACACACTAGAAGTCCTATGGGTGCTTCTGCAAAGAAAATAGAGGAGCTCTGTGTGATGCCACTAACACACTAGAAGTCCTATGGGTGCTTCTGCAAAGAAAATAGAGGAGCTCTGTGTGATGCCACTAACACACTAGAAGTCCTATGGGTGCTTCTGCAAAGAAAATAGAGGAGCTCTGTGTGATGCCACTAACACACTAGAAGTCCTGTGGGTGCTGCTGAGAAGAAAATATAGGAGCTCTGTGTGATGCCACTAACACACTAGAAGTCCTATGGGTGCTTCTGCAAAGAAAATAGAGGAGCTCTGTGTGATGCCACTAACACACTAGAAGTCCTGTGGGTGCTGCTGAGAAGAAAATAGAGGAGCTCTGTGTGATGCCACTAACACACTAGAAGTCCTATGGGTGCTTCTGCAAAGAAAAATAGAGGAGCTCTGTGTGATGCCACTAACACACTAGAAGTCCTATGGGTGCTTCTGCAAAGAAAATAGAGGAGCTCTGTGTGATGCCACTAACACACTAGAAGTCCTGTGGGTGCTGCTGAGAAGAAAATAGAGGAGCTCTGTGTGATGCCACTAACACACTAGAAGTCCTATGGGTGCTTCTGCAAAGAAAATAGAGGAGCTCTGTGTGATGCCACTAACACACTAGAAGTCCTGTGGGTGCTTCTGCAAAGAAAATAGAGGAGCTCTGTGTGATGCCACTAACACACTAGAAGTCCTGTGGGTGCTGCTGAGAAGAAAATATAGGAGCTCTGTGTGATGCCACTAACACACTAGAAGTCCTATGGGTGCTTCTGCAAAGAAAATAGAGGAGCTCTGTGTGATGCCACTAACACACTAGAAGTCCTGTGGGTGCTGCTGAGAAGAAAATATAGGAGCTCTGTGTGATGCCACTAACACACTAGAAGTCCTATGGGTGCTTCTGCAAAGAAAAAAGAGGAGCTCTGTGTGATGCCACTAACACACTAGAAGTCCTGTGGGTGCTTCTGCAAAGAAAATAGAGGAGCTCTGTGTGATGCCACTAACACACTAGAAGTCCTATGGGTGCTTCTGCAAAGAAAATAGAGGAGCTCTGTGTGATGCCACTAACACACTAGAAGTCCTGTGGGTGCTGCTGAGAAGAAAATAGAGGAGCTCTGTGTGATGCCACTAACACACTAGAAGTCCTATGGGTGCTTCTGCAAAGAAAATAGAGGAGCTCTGTGTGATGCCACTAACACACTAGAAGTCCTGTGGGTGCTTCTGCAAAGAAAATAGAGGAGCTCTGTGTGATGCCACTAACACACTAGAAGTCCTGTGGGTGCTGCTGAGAAGAAAATATAGGAGCTCTGTGTGATGCCACTAACACACTAGAAGTCCTATGGGTGCTTCTGCAAAGAAAATAGAGGAGCTCTGTGTGATGCCACTAACACACTAGAAGTCCTGTGGGTGCTTCTGAGAAGAAAATATAGGAGCTCTGTGTGATGCCACTAACACACTAGAAGTCCTATGGGTGCTTCTGCAAAGAAAATAGAGGAGCTCTGTGTGATGCCACTAACACACTAGAAGTCCTGTGGGTGCTTCTGCAAAGAAAATAGAGGAGCTATGTGTGATGCCACTAACACACTAGAAGTCCTATAGGTGCTTCTGGGAAGAAAATATAGGTCTGTGTGATGGGACTAACACACTTCAAGTCCTATAGGTGCTTCTGGGAACAAAATATAGGATCTCTGTGTGATGGGACTAACACACTTCAAGTCCTATGGGTGCTTCTGGGAAGAAAATATAGGTCTGTGTGATGGGACTAACACACTTCAAGTCCTATAGGTGCTTCTGGGAAGAAAATATAGGATCTCTGTGTGATGGGACTAACACACTTCAAGTCCTATAGGTGCTTCTGGGAAGAAAATATAGGTCTGTGTGATGGGACTAACACACTTCAAGTCCTATAGGTGCTTCTGGGAACAAAATATATGATCTCTGTGTGATGGGACTAACACACTTCAAGTCCTATGGGTGCTTCTGGGAACAAAATATATGATCTCTGTGTGATGGGACTAACACACTTCAAGTCCTATAGGTGCTTCTGGGAACAAAATATATGATCTCTGTGTGATGGGACTAACACACTTCAAGTCCTATAGGTGCTTCTGGGAACAAAATATATGATCTCTGTGTGATGGGACTAACACACTTCAAGTCCTATAGGTGCTTCTGGGAACAAAATATATATGATCTCTGTGTGATGGGACTAACACACTTCAAGTCCTATAGGTGCTTCTGGGAACAAAATATATGATCTCTGTGTGATGGGACTAACACACTTCAAGTCCTATAGGTGCTTCTGGGAACAAAATATATGATCTCTGTGTGATGGGACTAACACACTTCAAGTCCTATGGGTGCTTCTGGGAACAAAATATAGGTCTGTGTGATGGGACTAACACACTTCAAGTCCTATAGGTGCTTCTGGGAACAAAATATATGATCTCTGTGTGATGGGACTAACACACTTCAAGTCCTATAGGTGCTTCTGGGAAGAAAATATAGGTCTGTGTGATGGGACTAACACACTTCAAGTCCTATAGGTGCTTCTGGGAACAAAATATATGATCTCTGTGTGATGGGACTAACACACTTCAAGTCCTATAGGTGCTTCTGGGAACAAAATATATGATCTCTGTGTGATGGGACTAACACACTTCAAGTCCTATAGGTGCTTCTGGGAACAAAATATATGATCTCTGTGTGATGGGACTAACACACTTCAAGTCCTATAGGTGCTTCTGGGAACAAAATATATGATCTCTGTGTGATGGGACTAACACACTTCAAGTCCTATAGGTGCTTCTGGGAACAAAATATATGATCTCTGTGTGATGGGACTAACACACTTCAAGTCCTATAGGTGCTTCTGGGAAGAAAATATAGGTCTGTGTGATGGGACTAACACACTTCAAGTCCTATAGGTGCTTCTGGGAACAAAATATATGATCTCTGTGTGATGGGACTAACACACTTCAAGTCCTATAGGTGCTTCTGGGAACAAAATATATGATCTCTGTGTGATGGGACTAACACACTTCAAGTCCTATGGGTGCTTCTGGGAAGAAAATATAGGTCTGTGTGATGGGACTAACACACTTCAAGTCCTATAGGTGCTTCTGGGAACAAAATATATGATCTCTGTGTGATGGGACTAACACACTTCAAGTCCTATAGGTGCTTCTGGGAACAAAATATATGATCTCTGTGTGATGGGACTAACACACTTCAAGTCCTATAGGTGCTTCTGGGAACAAAATATATGATCTCTGTGTGATGGGACTAACACACTTCAAGTCCTATAGGTGCTTCTGGGAACAAAATATATGATCTCTGTGTGATGGGACTAACACACTTCAAGTCCTATAGGTGCTTCTGGGAACAAAATATATGATCTCTGTGTGATGGGACTAACACACTTCAAGTCCTATGGGTGCTTCTGGGAACAAAATATAGGTCTGTGTGATGGGACTAACACACTTCAAGTCCTATAGGTGCTTCTGGGAACAAAATATATGATCTCTGTGTGATGGGACTAACACACTTCAAGTCCTATAGGTGCTTCTGGGAACAAAATATATGATCTCTGTGTGATGGGACTAACACACTTCAAGTCCTATAGGTGCTTCTGGGAACAAAATATATGATCTCTGTGTGATGGGACTAACACACTTCAAGTCCTATAGGTGCTTCTGGGAACAAAATATATGATCTCTGTGTGATGGGACTAACACACTTCAAGTCCTATAGGTGCTTCTGGGAACAAAATATATGATCTCTGTGTGATGGGACTAACACACTTCAAGTCCTATAGGTGCTTCTGGGAACAAAATATATGATCTCTGTGTGATGGGACTAACACACTTCAAGTCCTATAGGTGCTTCTGGGAAGAAAATATAGGTCTGTGAAATGGGACTAACACACTTCAAGTCCTATAGGTGCTTCTGGGAACAAAATATATGATCTCTGTGTGATGGGACTAACACACTTCAAGTCCTATAGGTGCTTCTGGGAACAAAATATATGATCTCTGTGTGATGGGACTAACACACTTCAAGTCCTATGGGTGCTTCTGGGAAGAAAATATAGGTCTGTGTGATGGGACTAACACACTTCAAGTCCTATAGGTGCTTCTGGGAACAAAATATATGATCTCTGTGTGATGGGACTAACACACTTCAAGTCCTATAGGTGCTTCTGGGAACAAAATATATGATCTCTGTGTGATGGGACTAACACACTTCAAGTCCTATAGGTGCTTCTGGGAACAAAATATATGATCTCTGTGTGATGGGACTAACACACTTCAAGTCCTATAGGTGCTTCTGGGAACAAAATATATGATCTCTGTGTGATGGGACTAACACACTTCAAGTCCTATAGGTGCTTCTGGGAACAAAATATATGATCTCTGTGTGATGGGACTAACACACTTCAAGTCCTATAGGTGCTTCTGGGAACAAAATATAGGATCTCTGTGTGATGGGACTAACACACTTCAAGTCCTATGGTGCTTCTGGGAAGAAAATATAGGTCTGTGTGATGGGACTAACACACTTCAAGTCCTATAGGTGCTTCTGGGAACAAAATATATGATCTCTGTGTGATGGGACTAACACACTTCAAGTCCTATAGGTGCTTCTGGGAAGAAAATATAGGTCTGTGTGATGGGACTAACACACTTCAAGTCCTATAGGTGCTTCTGGGAACAAAATATATGATCTCTGTGTGATGGGACTAACACACTTCAAGTCCTATAGGTGCTTCTGGGAACAAAATATATGATCTCTGTGTGATGGGACTAACACACTTCAAGTCCTATAGGTGCTTCTGGGAACAAAATATATGATCTCTGTGTGATGGGACTAACACACTTCAAGTCCTATAGGTGCTTCTGGGAACAAAATATATGATCTCTGTGTGATGGGACTAACACACTTCAAGTCCTATAGGTGCTTCTGGGAACAAAATATATGATCTCTGTGTGATGGGACTAACACACTTCAAGTCCTATAGGTGCTTCTGGGAAGAAAATATAGGTCTGTGTGATGGGACTAACACACTTCAAGTCCTATAGGTGCTTCTGGGAACAAAATATATGATCTCTGTGTGATGGGACTAACACACTTCAAGTCCTATAGGTGCTTCTGGGAACAAAATATATGATCTCTGTGTGATGGGACTAACACACTTCAAGTCCTATAGGTGCTTCTGGGAACAAAATATATGATCTCTGTGTGATGGGACTAACACACTTCAAGTCCTATAGGTGCTTCTGGGAACAAAATATATGATCTCTGTGTGATGGGACTAACACACTTCAAGTCCTATAGGTGCTTCTGGGAAGAAAATATATGTCTGTGTGATGGGACTAACACACTTCAAGTCCTATAGGTGCTTCTGGGAACAAAATATAGGAGCTCTGCCTGCCTGCCACGAACACACTACAAGTCCTATAGGTGCTTCTGGGAACAAAATATAGGAGCTCTGCCTGCCTGCCACGAACACACTACAAGTCCTATAGGTGCTTCTGGGAACAAAATATAGGAGCTCTGCCTGCCTGCCACGAACACACTACAAGTCCTATAGGTGCTTCTGGGAACAAACTATAGGAGCTCTGCCTGCCTGCCACGAACACACTACAAGTCCTATAGGTGCTTCTGGAACAAAATATAGGAGCTCTGCCTGCCTGCCACGAACACACTACAAGTCCTATAGGTGCTTCTGGGAACAAAATATAGGAGCTCTGCCTGCCTGCCACGAACACACTACAAGTCCTATAGGTGCTTCTGGGAACAAAATATAGGAGCTCTGCCTGCCTGCCACGAACACACTACAAGTCCTATAGGTGCTTCTGGGAACAAAATATAGGAGCTCTGCCTGCCTGCCTGCCACGAACACACTACAAGCCCCTCTTTCTAAATCAATCTTTCTAAATGAATCTATCTAACTCAATCTCTCTAAGTAAATCTCTCTAACTAACTAAATCCAGCAGAGTGTCACAGAACTATCCTGCTCTATCTGCGCCGGAACAGCATGTGACCGGCGCAGACGGCGTGGCGGCCTTTTATAGGGGGGGGGCGTGTACTAAAGCCCCTGAGCTGTAATTGGCTACAGGCGTCCTGCCTGTAGCCAATTATGGCTCTTCGAGTTTCCGGCGCTGTGATTGGCCAAGCATGCGGGGTCACAGTGCATGCTTGGCCAATCATCAGCCAGCAATGCACTGCGCCGGCCGCGCCGGCCGCAATGCATTGCGGGGCCGCTCGCATCACACGAACGTGATGCGAGCGGCCAAAATAGTTCTGGGCTCGCCGAGCGAGCGAACACCCGGTGCTCGATGCGAACATGGGTTCGCATCGAGCACCGGGCCCATCCCTAGCAATGATACATTTATTTCAACCAGCTGGGTTGAACATAAAAAAGTAGTGGTGTGTACAAGGCTTAAGTAAAGCAAATTTCAAGTTTGCTATTGAGCACAAAATTTGTTGAGCAGGAACTAGCCACCCTAGGTTGCAGTAGTCCCCAATTGATTATCACCGTAGAGATTTTCTATTGCTGTCACAAAAAAAGTATATACTTTGTCAGTGCATCTAGCAAACCCTATAGGTGAAATTGGTATACGTTTGTAAAATAGCATATGGATACGCAATCTGATATGATCTGACTTTAAATGTTGTTCTTTTATTTATATATTTTTCTAAATAAAGATGTACACATTTTATTGATCGAAATATTTGTGCCTGAAAAGACAATTTTCTTTTTGAAAATTTCTATCTGGATTTAAAGAGGAAGTAAAGCCTCTGTGGAAAAGAAAAAAAAGAAACGGAACCTGCAAGGCAAAGGCATAATGAGCTAGTATGCATAGCATACTAGCTCATTATGAATAACTTACCTGAGAATGAAGCCCCCGAAGCAACCCTCGTCCATGTCCTCCACTGCCGCAATCACTCCCGGAGTGACTTCCGGGTCTCACTGCTCCAGCGCTGTCATTCGCTGGAGTCGCGATGACGTCACTCCCGCGCATGCGCACGAGAGCGGCATATCACCGCCATCTCCGGCATGCTCAGTGCGCCTGCGCGCCGCTGTCTACGGGGCATGCGCCGTAGATATTGGTGCCTTTTCTTTTCTAAATATCTCCTAAACCATGTAGGTTTAGGAGATATTTATTGGACCTACAGGTAAGCCTTAATCTAGGCTTACCTGTAGGTCAAAGTGGTTTGTAAGGGTTTACAACCACTTTAATAGGATGTGGCACAGTGTATTTTACTAATGTCCACAGTGCCACCCTGTGGTAATGCACAATTTTTAGTGATGATGGCAACTTCTTGCGTGCACATAAAGTTACAAGACGTTGGTTTGAAATGGTTGGTGGAAATGATCTGATTAATATGTGTAAAGCAGAAACAAAGGTATTCTCCTTGCAGTAGGCAACAAATGGTTACAGATGTAATGTGACCATCCCAAATGATAATAATATTGTCTATATTTCTCCCAAAATAGACAATATTACTGGTGGTGAATGGGTCCTTATTGAGTACCTACTGGTTATCCCAGAGTCCCATTGCTAGGTTTGGATAACAAGGTGCAAAATTTGCGCCCATGGCTTTCACCTTTGTCTGTGGATAGTACTGGTTGTTGAATAAGAAGTAGTTATGAGTCAAGCGGAATTCCATAGCTTTCAAGATGAATTTTGCTTGTTTTTGTTAAATGTGGAAAGAAAATGAAAACGCATTTCTTTTTTTACACAAAGTTGTCCATTTATACAATATTTCTAACACAAAGCATGTACATACCAAAAATTACACCCCGAAATAGATTTCTCAAATCTAATTTGACTACCTATTACACTTTTGTGAGGCACTGTAGTGGCATGGATGAGAACTGATGTGGCATGGATGAGCATGAATGGGGATGGATGAGCCTTGAATGGGGATGGCTAAGCATGGTTGAGCCATAAATGTGGATGGCTGAGTATGGATGGGATGATTGAGCATGAATGAGTATGGATGGGTATGGCTGAGTATGGATGGGATGGCTGAGTATGGCTGGGGATGGCTGAGTACGGCTGGGTATGGCTGGGTATGGCTGGGTATGACTGGGTATGGCTGGGTATGGCTGGGTATGGCTGGGTACAGCTGAGTATGGCTGTGTATCGCTGAGTATGGCTGGATACAGCTGAGTATGGCTGGGTACGGCTGAGTATGGCTGGGTACGGCTGAGTATGGCTGGGTACGGCTGGGTATTGTTGAGTATGGCTGAGTATGGCTGGGTATGGCTGAGTATGGCTAAGTATGGCTGGGTATTGCTAAATATGGTTGGGTATGGCTGTGTATTGCTAGTATGGCTGAGTACTGCTAGTATGGCTGAGTACTGCTAGTGTAGGTGTGCAGAAAAAATCTTTGGTTCTGACCTACCTACAATCCAGGACTTATAGGACTCCAGAGTTAGGAAACATGCAGAGAAGATCACTGCAGTCCCCACATATGCTGGGTATTGTCTGTTTCAATTGTTCCCTAACAGATTACAATGTTCCCTAACATTGCACATTAGGCCACACAATGGCCACACATGGCTGGATGGTTGCCCCTAATGACCCCTCGAGCCACTTGTGGGGCGCCTGTGCCATAACCAAACTTCTAGACAAGTGCATTTAATGTTTTCATTTGATTTGATTATTTGACACATTATACTTGTCACCCAACTCCTGATGAAGCTCTGATTCAAAACACGTTGAGTATGAGGCATTTCTTCATCAGGTTGCCAATACGTCTTTATTGAAAAACTTTAATGAAATAGTGTAAAACTCTGTTACATCCCTTTCTGGAGATATTTGGTAATAGCCAGGATTGCAACAGCAGATTCTATGAATGGTTCATCTTTCCATTAAAATGCATGGTGGCGGCGATCATGTGGGTGAGTCTGTAAAGGATTGACTGCTCAGTTAATCTGCCCCAGTGTCATTTTAACCCTGCTGACCACAATTGAAATGTTAAATGGGGCATTATAGGTCTTTTAACATTCAGTTTAATGGATTTCACCCGAACTTCAAACACCCTGAATTCGATGCTGACTCTACATGCAGTAAACCAAAGTCTCTTTCCTATTTCATGCATCTGGGTGCTCCCCCCAACCAACACACCAGCTTGCACATAGCTATATACTATATGGTTGGCATAACCAGAATGAATCTTTGACTGCATCCTGCTTACTTTCAGGTGTAAAAAAAGGAAAAGCCTTTTTTTAATGTAGCAGTACATGTAGATAGATACATTCAAAATATTATAATGATAATTATTAGGAATAGCAACAAACATTCATATGGCGGGAGCTACTGCCTTAATCAAGGATCTGAGAAAAAGCAGCTAACCTTTCTTTCTACTCTAGTAACAAAACGTTTTAATTAGATTAGAACCAGAGACTACGGGTGATGTCTTCTAGTTTGCTCTCCAGGGGGAAGAATGGACTGGAGGCCAGGATACTTCCTCGAACCAAAGTAAATCTGGGAAGCAATACTAATCTATTAATAGTGCCTGGTCAGGACTGTCTCCCATTAGTATGCCATTAATGTAATGACCCTTGTACTACATTTAAAGATCATCATGATCAATTTTTATTCTGAGGTCAGACATATCGATTGTGCCATAAAATGAGTCACATTTAATATATCCCATCATGATAATTAGGTTTATACTGAAATGTAGCACTAACCTGCAAATAATGAACATTATTGCGGATGAGGTATATAAAATCCAAAGGGCATGTGTTCACTTGGTAAAAACAAGATATAGGGCTAAAGTAATTATGTTATTATTGCTAAGGTGTAACATCTGTAATGTGCACTCTTTTAGCACATTTCAGCGTATGGGGACTCACTTATGTTCACAGGAAATAGCATTGCATTACAACAGGTTAAAACTAGTTATTCATTGAAATCAATGGTGAAAGCATGAATGCTAAGTGGTTTTAACATACGTTTGTAAAACATACACTCAACAACAGTCTCCACAACAAAAAACTCACACACAAAAAAAAAATCAGACTGATACTTTAAAGTGTCTGAGGACAGAAAGACTCTTGTCAATCGAAACAAATCAAGTTTTCACTTTTAAGTGTCTAGTAAAGTATTGGATACTAAAGTATGACTATTATGTGCCACAGATTCTGCTGTTAGGCCCTGTTCTTTTCCTTAGTTTAGAGTCACCTACTAACTCTTTGTATCTTTCTGGGATTTTGGACACTGTCTGCACGGCCCTAAAATGTTGGTCTCCTGCAATCATGGTGGTTCATTAAACATCTATTCCATATACAACGATGGTGTGCTGTTGAAGAATGCATTGATCTCTGAAGCTTCAAGTATATGTAAACCCGAAATAGACAAATGTATAGGATTCTTTATTTAGAGTAGAGCGATCCCAAGACTGACCCGCTCTACACTCTGGCTGCCTGCCCACCTAGGTGGACTAGCCCTTCCCAACTTTCAAGTCTACTATTGGTCGGCTGTTCTGGTGACGGTCCAGTGGTGGTATCAGGGATCTAAATCTAATGCAGCGGTCTGTCTGGAGGCAAACTGTTTGGGCTCACTGGCTGGGCTCCGCAGCTTTGCCTACAGGGGACCGGGGGCATATGAGACGACACCGGGACCAACTAAAGCGACATGGCGTGTATGGACTGCTGCCATCAGCGCTTTAAGCGGCCGGATCAGTGGTCTCCGGCACAACCCTTATGGGGTAATCCCACCCTACCACACTTCGGTTCCATCCAAGATCCCCAGCTATGGGCCAGACATGGCATCACAACACTGGACCATATTATACCCCAGGGTACCTTACTACAATTTACAGACCTGAGGGCCAAATATAACTTACCTAGCTGGATGGAACTCTGATATCTACAACTTAAACATGCTACCAGGGTTCAATTCCCTCGCCCGCCCATCCTCCAGCTGACCCTATAGAGGAACTAACTAAACCTTTATCCACTCTATATGGTGCACTCCTGGGCACTGACTCCCCCAAGCTAGAGAAATTATGGGAACTATGGCACAGTGATATACCCTCCCTAGACAGGGAGGAATGGGAGGACTGTTTGGAGTATGGCCCCAAATTAGTTATCTCCTCTAAGGACAAACTCATTCAGGTAAAATTTTTGCACAGAATATACTACACGCCCCAAAGACTTCACAGAATATTTCCGGATAGGGACCCTGAGTGCCCTAGATGTAAAGCACACATAGGAAAGTTTTTTCATATGTTCTGGACTGTCCTATTATCTCGGCCTACTGGATGAAGGTATTTGGGGAAATAAACTCTAGACTGCAACTGTCCCTTCCAATGCTACCTGAGTTGGCCTTATTGGGGGTTTATGATGATGAACAAAGCTCTCATCACTCCAAATTACTGATTTCTTACCTTCTCTTTTATGCTAAAAAAATAAATACTCATTAAATGGATTATGCCACCCCCTCTCCTCCTGGAAGGCATAGATTGGAGCTGCCCTACCTATGTATAGGATTACATATATGAACAGGGGTTGTCAATAGAAATATGAGAAAGTATGGGCCCCCTGGACTTCTGACTAGTATACTAAGGAGGACTACACATCTTAGCATAAATACTAGTCAATATATGCTGCTAGATAACTGTTTGAATTGTAACTACTGAGTATTTCTGTCCCTATGACTGTGAACTTTTGCTGCATGTTTTGATGTACACTGTTTCTTGACCTGTATATGCACAAATATTTCTTTCATGCAATGCTCTGTACTGTACCAATGGATATGCTGTGTAATTCACCTACATGACAACAATAAAGCACCTTTGTTTTGTAAAAAAAAAAAGTATATGTAAACCCCAACAACAAAATTCTCTTATTTGCTCTCTTTTCTGGTATATATCATTGAAAGCATTTAGTTATATCTGTTGGATACAATTAAAAAAATATACCTGTTACCTGTTTATCTTGCCAAAAATCTTGTGAACTTGCTGTGCGCGTTGGTGACTGTTATCAGTTATTGAAAAACAATGTGTTAGATGCTGTGCTGGAGAAAAACATTAATCAATAGTGAAAGATAACATAAATAAAACCGAAACCAAACAGGTGCGTGTTAGCTTGAAAAATATTAATCTCGTGCCAGATTATTGACTATTCAACTAAATAGAAAAATGAATCAATAAACAAACAAGTGTAACAGTTCATGTTATCCAGGTTATCCATGGTATTCCCAGAGATAGAGTGATAGTGGTGATATAAATAAAGTTCCATGTATCAATATAATGCACATTTCCTCAGAATGGTGTCAGTGACTTCATACATTTTGTGCCACCACTGTGCTCTCTGCTCTCAGGCCTTTCACCTCCAGGTAGATGCATATGATTATCCTCCTAGACTGTGATGGAAGATCCTCTTTACCTCTAGAGGGCTCTCTATTGGGATCTCCTATGGGTTCCAGTACTGGGGGGTGCTGTGCCTTTAAGATTGATCTGCATTCATGCTGCCCAAATGCCAAGCTCATGTATCAGGGAGATATCAAAAGAGCCTGTTATGGTGCAGTTTTAAATATAATTTATTAAAAACTGAATGCACTTACAGTTAAAAAGCATTAAATATGCTGCATTACAAAAATCCCAGGCTTTACTTTCGCATGACATCACTTCAGGTTCGCGTGTGCCACCTCTCGCCCTATGGGTTACGTCACGGTCACGTGACTTCTTCAGGGGTGGGGCGTCCTTGGTGTCCTTAAATAGCCATTGAAATAAAATAGATTGGTGGCCATTTTGTCAAAACTACAAAAGAAGTGGATTGACGGACATTTTGTTGGAGTACGGAGGATATTCAATGGCAGAAATGTTCCCATAGGTAAATAAGTAATATAGTGGCGGTCATGTTGTTGAAGTAGATATGTGCACATTATTGGTGGCCATGTAATTGGGGAGAGGGCTATAAAGATCATTATAATAATAAAGTACATGCTAACAATAATTTACCTGTAGATCTTAAATCTCATCAGTCATTTAATACAATAACCTAATTAAAAACACAAATCCAAAACGTTTGATACAACAAAAAAAATTATCTAAAATAGGGTAAAGTAGATTGGCTATTCTGACAGCCAGGGCATAATAATTCTGTATAATAAAGTGGGGAGATCAGTTATCGTTGTTTCAAGTTCTCTCTGTGAACTAAAGAGCTTGTTCCCCTATGTTATGGTAAAGATGACACAGGGAAGTGTTCTGTAGTCCAGTCCCAGGGGGACAATGCTGCTTCTTCATAAATACAGTATGGTGAGTAAGCATTGTCATTTAGGACAGGAGGTTTATTACTGGCAGGATTACCAGACAAAAAAGAGAAAAAAAAGAAAACTGATTCAACCACCACATTGAAGGAATTATATGCTGCAATATCTTTCCTCTTGGGTTTGGATTCACTTTCAGTCATATTTTTCTACCTAGGTTCCCAGCGTGGATTTCCTTTAGTCATTGTTTATGTCACCCTTCTTGCTAAATGTTTCGTTATTTCACAATACAGATATCACAGCCAAGGAAGCTGGATTGTGGCTTGAGTTGGGGGAGAACACTGACAGGGAGATCTCATTGCAAGCCGCCAATATAAGAAGTTGGTGGATGGTTTCACCCACTAGCATCTGATTATAAGTGAAATACTATGCTCAGATAGACTTAAAGCAGAGTTCCAGTCCCCCAAATCAATTTTTTTTAAGATTTCACTCTAACTTGATCCACTCTATATGCAATCTTTAGGTAGTGTTAATCTAGTAGTCCTTTTTATTTATGTTTGAATTGAAAAAAAGTACCTAGATCTCGGAAGCTGGCAGGGTCCATCTCCACTGTGGGCATCTGAAGCCCTCTTCTATCCATTTCCAGGAATCAGTGCAGCTGGCTACCCAGAATGCACCTTCCAATCGCGTGCCTACACAGTAAGGCAGTAGGTCACATGCCTGATAAAGGGGTCCTGCGTGGCTCCGAAACATTGCTTCTATTCATATTTTTGATACTATGTGATTAAAGTTTTGGACCCAATTTTGGAGATCCTGGTGTGCTGGTGACACTTCCTTCTCATGATTGCAGTTGGTTCCAGCCATTGGTCAATTCAGCACCCAATCTAAGATACAGCTGTTTGTGCGGGAACATGTGCGTTGGGAGTATTGCATTGGATGCATAGTAATGCCACTGCGCAGCGCTCCTTTCCTCCTGAGTCCACACACATGGCCATAGCAGTGTCAGCGGATGTTCCCGTCAATCATCGCAAAGAATTTGTCACTAGGTGATGCGTAAGGACTCCTGGGATACATGACGCTGCTAGCCCAGGAGCCCTTGCGAATCGCCTAGTGATGTAAACGCTCAAGGCAGGGACTGCTGGAAATGCAGGAGAAAGAAGATAATTAAGGTTTTTCCTTTGCAAAAAAAAGAATTTCTATTGCAAAAAGGATGTATACAGGGGATACCTGAGAGAGGAAGTGTATAAAATGTGTGGAACTCCACTTTAATGTTTAAAGCATGAAAATGAATTTAGTTGGTCAGTTTCATTCATTTTTTAGTGCACAGCGACTTGTGCAGAAGCCCCAAAGCCTAATGTCAAATCTGAAAGCCAATAAGATCCAGTACAGTATAGTCCTCATCCAGGAAAGTGATAGGTTTTTATTGCAAATGTTATTACTCAAGGCACCACCATTACTTACTTGTATGAAGCTTAATGCTTATGATGCCACATCCAATGCTCTTGTAGCCAAGCCATGTCCTACAGCTACTGAGATCCTATGGCTGTCTTGCCAAAATATACCGCAAAGGGAAGATTACTGCCACAGTAATTCAAAGTACAGCCACAAAGTGGAAGACCACAGAGTAGAAGACACTCAAGAGGCCTTGTGTGATCTTGTATGTTGAGCAAAACATGGAACATTATTTATAGGGTTCACCAACTGATTTTTTTTTTTTTTGGTGTCTTTGTATATCTATGATGTGACAATGTGAGTGCAAATATCAGATTATATTTGAGAACTCATTTTCAAAGGAACCAGATTTATAGTGCTTGATTTAGTAGTGCCAGGAAAGGTCAAACAATGGATTACTGTTTACATATGACCTACGTTATGTTTTCTACATATACCCCATTTCGTTCAAGTCCTCTTCTTCTACCTGGGCAGGTCCTAAATACTGCAGTGAGTAGCAATGTGTAACGATGGCCCTATTTTCTGCAGCATGCTGTGATTCCAGGGCTGGACGCAAAGTCGTGATGCCATGGGCTCATAAGAAGAGGGTTGAATGATGAATGTAATAAACATTTGCACAGTCATCACAAATTCTGGCGATTGTCAGCTTCATCTAATAGGTGTCCATTTTCCTACTGTCACAGGGTGAGAAAGTGAGAGGTAACCCCGTTAAGGCTGCATTCACAGCAACTTTCATTTTTATTTGAGAGTTTTTGAGCGATTTTAGAGGTGTATTACAAGCGTTTTAGAAATATATTACAAGCATTTCACAGCTTCTGGTGTTTTTGTGTAGCCAATAGAAAGTCAATAGAGGGGAGAGGGAGGAAATTAGGGGTGGAGAGCTGCTGTTCGAGCAGAAAATGTAAGACAAAACGCTTGTAATACACTCAATTCAGGCATTTCTATTGAAGTCTATGGTGCCAAAAACACTTGTACTCTGACAAAAAGAAGCTCATGTTCTTTTTGAGCGACAAGCGCTTTGCTTCAGGTGTCAGAACGCTCATATGTGAACAGGGGCCATTGAAATTAAAAGGATTTGGCTTGTTGAGCGTTTTAGAGCTACAAGCTTCAAGCAGAAAATCATTAAGGTGTGATTAGGGCCTAATAGGGATCTAAGCAATAAAAGACGGATGTTTTAATTAAATCTATAAAAAGTTGGAATTCTGGCCACAAAAAGAAAACTATCGTGGGCGGATACAAGACCAATCACCCTGTACAAGGAGAGAGGGCAGCAGTGACTGTTGTGTATTACAGAAAGCTTCGGCACAGGGACGAAGTCCAGGAGTTGTTTTATGTTGGATTACAGCACAGATCTTGAAAAATTACACAAAGGACAACAAGATTTGAGTAAAGGCCCGTACACACGATCTGACCTTTTGACAACCAACATGCAAATTAGCTGGTTTGGACCAACATCCGACCGTGTGTATGCTCCATCGGACCAACTTTTTCCAGGTTTCATCGGACTTTTGTTGGCTGTGCAAACGGACCAACTTTCTGCCACAAAAGTCCGATGGACCAAAGTCCGACCGTGTGTACAGAAAACCATCGGACTTTTGTCCACAGTACAAACACGCATGCTCAGAACCAATGCAAAAGATCAGACAACAATATAGAAGTTGACCAAAGGTGGCGCTGGAGTATTCGAACGTCCTCTTTTGAAGTGTCGTCAGTACGTTTAAGCGTCACTACGTTCATGTTGATTGTCTCAAAAGTCTGACCGTGTGTATGCAAAACCAACTTGGGGGCCAATGCCCTTTGGACAAAAATCCCCGGGAAAGTTGGTCCACGGTCCGATCGTGTGTATGAGGCTTAAGAATGCACATGTTTCTTGTATCTGGACAATATTTATGTAGCAAGGATTTCTACCTTGAAGGTTTGACCTTATCGTAGAGTTTTGTGTTTTGATATGGCAAATGCTCTATTTATTAAAAATGGTAGCATCCAGAGGGAATTTTGTACTACACTGTAGTATTTGACAACCAATTTTCTTTTTTGTCTAATTGGTGAATTTTTGGCATTCCCAAATTTGTTATTCTTTCAACACTCAATTTTTTTTTATATATCTTTAAAGTCTCGTCCTTTAGTTGTTGCGATTGTAGTAGCAACACCTTAGTGATTCCTTTCTAGACAAATTACGGTAATTGTCTTAGTTTGCAATGCATATAACAATGACATTGTTTCAAGATGGAGATCAAGTCATTTTTTTTTTTTTTTTAAGTGTTCAATTAACAGGACACAAAAAAAAAAGTACAAAAACCTTAATCAGTCAGAAAGTTGGCAAATGATGCCTCATGTCATCCATAACAAGTATCCATTACTCCCGGACATAGCACATTAACTGACTCATTAGGTATTTCAAACCATATGGACTTGGGCTTGGGTGGGTCGCTTTGATAATATGCTGAGGTGATCTGGCTAATTGTTGCAATGATGTGAGCTCAATCATTAGGCCAGGCACAATAGACAGTGTCACAGCCTTCAGAAAGGGCACCATTGTGCCAAGACGATGACAGAAATGAGCGGCATGACCTCTTGTTTGTTGTGAAGCCCCCAGTAACAAGGTAATTATGCAAAAAAGTTTTGTGGATTAATCAACCATGGTTGACGTTTGTATGAAAAAAAAAAAAATATAACAGATTTCTCAGATTTCAAACGTGACATCTCACTGTTGATTTTGTTTATGCTGCAGAAGTATGTCAGCTGTGTAAATTTAGCAATGATATTTAAAGATATGTGCCAGACTGGAAAACATCTTAATAGGGGATGTGCTAAAATGTCAGTATTAAATATCATGAGAGCACTACACTGCTACAGTGTTGGAGAGTGCAAGTTACCCGTACTGCTGCAGGAAATGTAACATCCCTCTTGAGTGAGTGAGCATAATCAGAAAATCCTTTAATTATTTTAGATAATACTTCGGAAAACCTAGGGAATTAAAAGTTCCAGAGTTTTAAAGTTTGCTTTCACGGGTAGCTTATTTGGAACCAGATTTTTTAAATGTTGCAGCACAAGTAAAATATTGCAGAATGAATAAGTCCCATATAATTACCATATTTTATAATGACCACAGCTCTGTGTGGGCATGTATAGACCTTGCTTTGTGCACTGGTGCGCAGTCATGTTGCAACAGGAAGGGGTCATCTCCAAACTGTTCCCACAAAGTTGGGAGCATGAAATTGTCTAAAATGTCTTGATATGCTGACACCTAAAGAGTTCCCTTCACTGGAACTAAGGGGCCAAGCCCAACCCCTGAAAGACAGCCCCGCACCATAACCCCCCCCCCCCCCCTCCACCAAATGATTTTGACCAGTGCACAAAGCAAGGTCCATAAAGACATGGCTGAGTGAGTTTGGGGTGGAGGAACTTGACTGGCCTGCACAGTCCTAACTTTAACCAGATAGAACACCTTTGGGATGAATTAGAGAGGAGACTGTGAGCCAGGCCTTCTCGCCCACATCAGTGCCTGACCTCACAAAAGAGATTTTGGAAGAAAGGTCAAACACTCCCATAGACACACTCCTAAACTTGTGGACAGCCTTCCCAGAAGAGTTGAAGCTGTTATAGTTGCAAAGGATGGGTCAGCTCAACATTGAACCCTACGGACTAAGACTGGGATGCCAATAAAGTTCATGTAAAGGCAGGTGTCCCAAAACGTTTGACAATATAGTCAAACGTATATATATATATATATATATATATATATATACATATATATATATTTATACACACACTGTATATGCACTGTAAATGATATAGTATATATTGTACAAACATACCTTTTTTTTCCAAGGGTATTCCAGTTGAACCAGTGGCTCATCTTCTTCCCTCCAGTGGTGGCAGTGGTCAGTTCTTACTGCAGCACTGAATGCTTGTGCAAATACATGTAAGTGCTATTTAGCATAGTAGTATAATAAGCCCAGGCTATTGTACATGATAATGTCATCCCAGGATCAAGTCCATGACAGTCTGCTCTTACAGGAAGTGGCTTGAATAACTCTGGCTGCCATTCAAACTCGAAGTCTAATGCGGCGTACACACGGTCGGAATTTCTGATGAAAACAGTCCGATGGGAGCTTTTCATCGGATTTTCCGACCGTGTATGCCCAACGGTCTTTTTCTGTCGGAATTTCCGACGGACTTTGGATTGAGAACCTGTCTATCGGATTTTCCGATCGTGTGTAGGCAATTCCGACACGCAAAATTCCGACGCATGCTCGGAAACAATTCAACGCATGCTCGGAAGCATTAAACTTCCCTTTTATAGTGCTGTCGAACGTGTTTTATGCCGCTGTGTTATTGACCGTCGGAATTTGGTGTTACCGTGTGTAGGCAAGACAGTTTGAGCGAAATTCCGTCAGAATTCCGATGCGAAAACCATCAGAGCTTTTTCCGACGAGAATTCCGACCGTGTGTACGCGGCATAAGGGTGGTCATACATGGATCTTTTGAACCGGTCGAATTTTGATACAGAAGGCGATCTACCAATTCTGATTTTGCTCTCACTTTCTAATCTGCATGCTTTTTTGTATCAGTGACTTAGAAAATACTGATGCAAGAGACAGCCAAGCAACTATTATGCTTAGAAGGATGAGAGTAATTGCAGTCAGCATATTTCTTTTAGTAAGTTGGAGCTAAGTTACAGTGATTCATAAGGCAACTGGGGTGTGGTGGAAGATTTTAGTATATATTTGGCACCAGAACATGAGACCAAAGCTTCACTAAACGAAGATGACTCATAAAATATAAAGTAAAGGTGTCCCATAACAGTCATAGACGCTTCTTTTTAGAAAATGACTATAGGAGCCTGGATCCAAAAGGGCAAACTGTACACATTTTTAATACTGGTTCATCATCATCTTCCCATATTTCCAAAATAACATTAGTTCAGTGATTTAGGAAGACTTTTATGTTTTTCTTTTGGGTGTGCAAAAAGTCATGCTGCCCAAGCCTCATTAGAACTGTTCAAATCAGGTATTATGTCCTAAAAACGAGGCTACATACAACCAGAAAGGGTAAAAAAACATAATAATGATAGAAGGAAAGAAGCAACATATGCAAAATAATTCTAATTCTGAACACGTTTAAAAGAGCAAAAATTGGAATTACATGCTTACAAGAAATGTAAAAGTGTAGCAATAACAAGTATATATTACCTCTCAAAGAATTCACTGTACTCCACCTGGTATTGACTCAAAACAAAATTAAACTCCTGCAAAAAAATAAAAAAAAATAAAAAAATAAAGTGGTATTAAACCCAAAAGCAAGCATTTATTATTTTACAGCTTACAAATGCCTGGATGTGATTGATGGTGGCATTTGTTTTCTTTTTTATGCTTTCTTTCCCTTAAAGCAGAGTTCTGCTTAAAAAATAAAAATATAAAAGTCAGCAGCTACAAATACTGTAGCTGCTGAATTTTAATAATCTGACACTTATCTGTGCCAGGGTCCAGCGATGCGGGGGAGCGAAGCCCTGCTCATCTCCCCCTCCTTTCTGCGGCGCCGGCATTGTAAAGCCCCATACACACGGTCGGACAATCCGCGGACCAGGTCCGTCGGACCATGTCCGTCATACTTTGTCTGATGTTGGTACACACGGTCAGACAAAGTTGTCGGAAAATCCGATCATTCTGAACGCGGTGACGATTGTTGCCTACGACGGGACTACGTAGAGGCTAGTAGCCAATAGCTTTGGTCTTGTAATGTGATCTGAGCATGCGTAGCACTTTGTCCGGTCGGACAACCGTACACACGATCGGATTTGGTGTGATCGGACCGTGTTGTCGGCAAATCTTTCCAGCAGGAGATAAGACTTTGTCCGTCGGACAATCCGACGTACACTGTCCGATGGTGCATACACACGGTCTGATTTTTCAACAACATTGTCCGATCGGACAGAATCCATGAAAAAGTCCGACCGTGTGTATGGGGCTTAAGTGTGAGCGCCCGGCTGTGGCTTCACAGCCGGGCACCCACTGCGCGAGCCGCTCTAACTACTTGTGGAACTGCACTGTGAGCTGGAGTTTGGCTTCAAATATTTAGTGTATCTAAATCTGCTAGTCCATCTAACACACCCCTCCACCTAGATGGACAATGCTGCTGCTTTATCCAGAGTGAGGGTGTGTTTTTCACCAGATCACAAGGTGAAAACAGAGGGAAAAAGCCTAAAAAGGAAAACGAATGCAGCCACCACATCTAATGATTGTTAAATTGGAAGTAAAGCCTATAAAATAAAAATGCACCCTGCAAGGCAAAGGCATAATGAGCTAGTATGCTTAGCATACTAGCTCATTATAAATAACTTACCTGAGAACGAAGCCCGCAAAGCGGTCCTCCTTCTTCATCTTCACCGCTGCCATGTATCCCGGAGGGACTTCCGGGTCTCACTGCTCCGGAGCCGAAAGTGATTCGCCGGAGCCGCGATGATGTCGCTCCCGCGCATGCGCATGGGAGCCGCCACAAGCGGCATATCGCCGTTAGCTGCAGCGCGCTCAGTGCGGCTGCGCGCCGCTCTCTTGTTTTTTTACACAGGTTGGGGGGGGGGGGGTTGGGTTTTTTCTTTATTTTTTTTTGCGATGTAAGCGAAAAAAGCACACACATTTTGAAAAAAAAAACATTTTTTTTCGTTTCTGTTAGAAAATGTATAAAGTAATTTTTCTTCATAAATTTAGGGCAAAATTTGTACTGCTACATAACTTTGGTAAAAGTAACCCAAATTAGTGTATATTTTTTGTCTGTGTGAGTTATAGAGTCTACAAGCTATGCTACGTATTATTGAAAAATTGATCGCACCTGATGAACTTACTGTCTTTCACATTTCTTGAGGCCCTGAAGTATCAGGACAGTAAGTAGCCCCCAAATGAGCTAGATGGTCCAAGGTATTTAGTAAGTGGCATGGTGAGTTTTTTGAAGTTGTCATTTTTTCCCACAATTCTTAAAACAATGAAGAAATGTATTATTTTCTTTAAAAGTGTCATATTAATGAGGTTATTCTCACACACGGCATAGGCATACTTACAATTACACCCCAAAACAAAATTTTGCTACTCGTCCTGAGTATGGCGATACCACTAGTGTGAGACTTTTTCACAGCCTGGCCACATACAGAGGCCCAACATCCAAGTAGCCCCTTCAGCCGTTCTAGGAGCATAAATTTTACATTTAATTTTCTGACTACCTATCACATTTTTGAAGGCCCTGCAGCATCAGGACAATGAAATTACCCATAAAATTACCCCATTTTGGAAAGCAAACATCCCAACATATATTTTCTAAGGCATAATGAGTCTTTTGAACATGTCATTTTTTCCACAAGTTTTTGGAAAATGTGGAAAGAAAATGAAAACGTATTTTGTCAATTTATAAGATATTTCTAACACATAGCGTGTACATACCAAGAATTACACCCCAAAATACATTCTGCTGCTCATCCTAAGTATGGTGATACCACATTTGTGAGACATTTACACAGCCTGGCCACATACAGAGGCCCAACATCCAAGTAGCACCTTTAGGCATTCTAGGGACATAAATTACACATCTAATTTCCTGACTACCTATCACATTTTTGAAGGACCTGGAGCACCAGGGCAGTAGAAACACCTACAAAATGACCCAATTTTAGAAAGCAAACACCCCAACGTATATTGTATGAGGCATAATGAGTCTTTTGAACATGTAATTATTTTCAACAAGTTTTTTGGAAAATGTGGAAAGAAAATACATTTTTTTTTTTTTTTTTAAACAAAGTTGTAAATTTCTAAGATATTTCTAAAACACAGCATGGCCATAGCAAGAATTACAGCCCAAAATACATTCTGCTACTCCTCCTGAGTATAGCGATACCACATGTGTGAGATTGTTTCACAGCCTAGTTAAACAAAGGGTAAACAAAAGATTACCTGTGGTTATAGTTAAGCAGTTTGCAAAAGAATAAGCTGCGCTGAAAGGAATGATTGAAGTAAATAGTTATAGTGACATGTATTCACTTGTATGTACTTATGTAAATTGTATCAGTGACTAAGGAGATAATGCTGACTTCTTAATTGCTTACTATACAATATTACTGCCAAGTATGAACCTAAAGCAAAAAACAATTGCAGTTGTACTACTGGAAACATGTACAATACTAGAAACATGTAAACAAAGATCACAGTTGTTTATAGCTGTAAAACTCAAAAAAGTCCACACAAAAGATATAGAGGAGACCAAAAATTTCAATGTAAACAAGTTTACAAAAAGAGTTCAAACAGAAAATCCTCCATTCGTCAACGGTGACTTCAAGCAGAAAACACCCAAGAAATAGTGATTGATTGGGATAGAAAGGTTCCTCCACCTGAGTAATGACTGCTGCTTACCAGCTATACTGATCTCTTTTTAGGGAGAACGGAAATCGCCTGTGGCTTATCCCCCAGCCCGGGTCTCTGTACTTGCCAGCAAGATACCCCCACTTCTCAGCCGAATGTCCTTAGAGTTGCCAGCAGTCAGTTATTCCCCATATTAAAGATGAAAGAAATGCTTCCATAGCGTAATTCAATTTAAATTCAATAGTATAAAAAGCAGAGTTTGCACTTACATTTAGTAGCAAAAATAAAAGGCGTGTTAAAATTCAATCGAGCCGGCCGGCTCTCAAAGTACAGCCGTTCCTTCTGGGACCTTGCGTTTGTTTGCGGTGATGTCAGCACGCCGCTCCTCCCTACGCCGTTTTATCACAAATGATGTCGTCCAGTTGTCAGCAGAGGATAGCATTGGTCCAGGAAGCAGGCAGAGGTGTGGTCATCAACGGCCAAAGGAATTGTCCAGGCAGCAGGCAAAAAAGATGCATAATTGGTAAACATGCCAATCGAGGCAGCAGGAAAATGATCAGAACAGGTATTAGAAACAGGGAAATGCAGGCTGTTCAAAATAAGAGGAACTAATATTTTAGGGACGTGTGATAACGTCGGAAGCAGTCTTCGATGCATAGGCCCGGTTGGGAGGGAGATTGGGGACAATGAAAACTGGTGTCTCTTCTAACATACTCAAACATTTTTTTAGCATCTTCTTCCTGATTATACAATATTACTGCCAAGTATGAACCTAAAGCAAAAAACAATTGCAGTTGTACTACTGGAAACATGTACAATACTAGAAACATGTAAACAAAGATCACAGTTGTTTATAGCTGTAAAACTCAAAAAAGTCCACACAAAAGATATAGAGGAGACCAAAAATTTCAATGTAAACAAGTTTACAAAAAGAGTTCAAACAGAAAATCCTCCATTCGTCAACGGTGACTTCAAGCAGAAAACACCCAAGAAATAGTGATTGATTGGGATAGAAAGGTTCCTCCACCTGAGTAATGACTGCTGCTTACCAGCTATACTGATCTCTTTTTAGGGAGAACGGAAATCGCCTGTGGCTTATCCCCCAGCCCGGGTCTCTGTACTTGCCAGCAAGATACCCCCACTTCTCAGCCGAATGTCCTTAGAGTTGCCAGCAGTCAGTCATTCCCCATATTAAAGATGAAAGAAATGCTTCCATAGCGTAATTCAATTTAAATTCAATAGTATAAAAAGCAGAGTTTGCACTTACATTTAGTAGCAAAAATAAAAGGCGTGTTAAAATTCAATCGAGCCGGCCGGCTCTCAAAGTACAGCCGTTCCTTCTGGGACCTTGCGTTTGTTTGCGGTGATGTCAGCACGCCGCTCCTCCCTACGCCGTTTTATCACAAATGATGTTGTCCAGTTGTCAGCAGAGGATAGCATTGGTCCAGGAAGCAGGCAGAGGTGTGGTCATCAACGGCCAAAGGAATTGTCCAGGCAGCAGGCAAAAAAGATGCATCATCGGTAAACATGCCAATCGAGGCAGCAGGAAAATGATCAGAACAGGTATTAGAAACAGGGAAATGCAGGCTATTCAAAATAAGAGGAACTAATATTTTAGGGACGTGTGATAACATCGGAAGCAGTCTTCGATGCATAGGCCCGGTTGGGAGGGAGATTGGGGACAATGAAAACTGGTGTCTCTTCTAACATACTCAAACATTTTTTTAGCATCTTCTTCCTGATTCTGGGGGTGCAATGTTTTTCTGGAAAATGTTGCACATGAAGTCGCATCACAAAAGCAGAGAAAATGCTTTCTAGTGGAGATCCTTGCTGGTAGAGCAGGACAGTGGTGATTGCTTCTATATATTTGAGGAAGGTACTGGGTTTTTCTGTTTACTTTTGATGACACATGCATTATAAATGGCTAAATAAAAAAGTAAATTGCAGCTTTATTATACCAGTAGAGGCACTTTCTTGTTGATAAATAGGGCTGTAGTATCTGATCATTTAAATGCACCCCTCCCATGAACTAATTATAATCTTGGATACATTTATTATAATCTTGGATACATTTAGGCTTTTGGACGGGGCCTGTGTCTTCCATGAATTGTATGTATGTATGGTGGACAGGGCGTACACATTTCTCTTATCCCTTCACTTCACAGCCAACACTTCTTCATTCCTCATACTTGATGAGTCCTCCCTTTGTAGCCTTGTGGTCACCAGACTTTGTTGGAAGCCCTTCCTGTTTTTTTGGGTGGTAACACAGGCCAAGGTTTTTTCATGGTACAGGTGGAGGAAAAGGGGCAGACTTGTGTAGTATTTATCAAGGTAGATATGATAACCTTTGTTGAACAGTGGGAATGCCAGGTCCCAGACAATTTTTCCACTTGTGTTGATGTAGGATAGGCACTTAGGGGGCTGGAGCTGGGAGTCTTTGCCTTCGTACACACGGAACACATGCACATATCCTATGGCTCTTTCACAAAGCTTGTTGAGCTTCAATCCATAGCTGGCCTTTTTACTGGGAATGTATTGCTTGAATTGCAGCCGGCCAGTGAAGTGGACAAGTGTCGCCATCCTCCCGTGCCTGCATGCAAAGGCAAATGTGCACTTTGGTCCTGCACGCAAACATCGATCGTCCCACACATGTGAGATATCACCACAAATGTCAGACCCTGGGCAATAATTCTAGCACCAGACCTTCTCTGTAAATCTAAAGTGGTAATTTATGAAGGCTTTTAAAATATTGCCTATGGATTGTAACATTTACCTCATTTGTCACCGTTACACGGGTGTGTGCAATTTTAAAGCGTGACATGTTTGGTATCTATTTACTCAGCATAACTTCATCTTTTATATTTTACGAAAAAATTGGGTTATGTATTGTGTTTTTTTTTTGCATTAAGATTCAAAAAAGTGTATTTTTCCCCAAAAATTGTGTTTGAAAAACCACTGCACAAGTACCGTTTGACATGAAAAAAATTGCAAAACCCACCAATTTATTCTATTTAAAAAAAATATATAATGTTTGGGGGTTCTAAGTAATTTTCTAGCAAAAAAATCTGATTGTGACATGTGAACAGAAAGTGCCAGAAAAGGCTTGGATGGAAGTAGTTTATACCGCTTTAAGCTAAAAGAAAATTCTGAGGATTTAACACTACTTTAACTACTTGCAGTTTCACTGCTACAGAGCGGCAGCGGGAGCTGTGCACAAGCCTGTCCCTGGTTTTGTCCCCGGATTGGAATTTGAACAGGGGCTGGGGCAATTTCAAAGACAGCCCGTGCAGAATAAAAAAAAAATCTGAATTGCACCCCCCCTTCCTCTGCCACTCCTACTTGCTTATGGAGGTTTATTTTTTTACATTATTTTTGCCCCTTTCTGATGATCATGTTCTGGTCGGAGCGGAGGGACTATTTCTTCAGTTTCAGGGCGCATGCTCATTCATTCAGCTCTGCTCGCATGTTCTCCTGCCTTGGCTCAAGTCCCGGCCAGCCGTCTGCCTGTTTATCTCCTTGCCTTTCCTGGTGATCTTCCCCTGCTCCCCACCCAGTAGTACCTGGGGCCCGGAGAGTAAGACTTGACAGGCTGTGAGGCGGGCGGCGGTGGCGGAGAAGGGCAAAGAGTCGCCGATTGCTGCCATTACTAGTAAAAAAAAATATGTCACCGGATTTCATTTAAAAAAATATGGTCACCTTAGCCTAGAGCTCAGCGGTGCGTCTTGGGGACTAGATGTCTGCTGGATCCAGCGCAGAGGCAGAACGGCAGTCTGCCCATGTAAACAAGGCAGATCGTGGTTCTGACAGGAGGGAAGGCAGGTATCCTGTGTCCCTTCAAAGCAAGGACAAGGAATCCATGTCTTCAACCAGTAAAAGCCCCTCCCACAGTGTAGTAAAACAGGCTAGGCACACAGTTAACTCTTTGTTCCCCGGGAGGTTAATTAGTACGGTGATAGCACATATTTTTTTTATCACTGATCACTGCAATAATGTCACTGGTCCCCAAAAGTGTCAGCTATTGTCAGAATGCCCACCGCAATATTTCAGTCCAGCTATAAGTCGCTGTTTGCCGCAATTACTAGTAAATCCCATAGTTTGCTAAAGCTTTTGCGCTAACCAATGACTGTACGCTTTTTGGGACTTTTTTTAGCAAAAATATGCAGCAGAATACATATTGGCCTAAATTTATGAAGAAATTAGATTTTATGTTTTTAAATGCATTGGATGTGTTTTATAGCAGATGTGTGTATATATATATATATATATATATATATATATATATATATATATATATATAAACAAAAAAAATTAATTGTCTGTTTTTTTTTGTTTATATATATATAAAAATATTATTTTTTATTTTTATTTATTGGATGTGTTTTTTAGCTGATAGAGAAAAAATAAATATATATAGATAAAGAGAGAGAGAAAATAAATATATCTATGTATATATATATATATATATATATATATATATATATATATATATATATATATATATATATATATATATATATATATATTATATATGTATTTATTTATTTTCTCTCTCTCTCTATCTATCTATATTTATTTCTCTCTCTCTCTATCTGCTATAAAACACATCCAATAAAATAAAAATAAAAAAATATATTTATATAAAAAAAACAAAAATTTTTTAAAATATATATATATTTTTTTTCTCTGCTATAAACACATCCAATACAATTTTTTTTAAAATTTATATAAAATATATATATATATATATATATATATATATATATATATATATATATATGTATATATAAAAAAATGTAATTGTCTGTCTTTTTTTTGTTTATAGCACAAAAAATAAAAACCGGAGAGGTGATCAAATACCACCAAAAGAAAGCTCCATTTGTGGGAAAAAAATACATACATTCTGTTTGGGTACAGCATCGCACGACCGTGCAATTGTCAGTTAAAGTGCTGTATCGCAAAAAAAAAAGGCTTAGCGAGGAGGTTTAAAGGGTTAATTTCAAACTTTCAGAAATAACAACTGGAAACTAATGGGTTGCCATAACTAACTAAAAAAGAACCCATTAGAAATCTTCCAGGAGAGCCTACAGTCTGCAGTGGGAGGGCAGAAACTTTTACTTTCGCTTTTGAGTAATGTGTGCCTGAGGGACACTCCATTTCTATACGCTCCCTATTCCTCCTATCAGGAGAGAGTCTATTGGCAGACGCTCCCTGCTGTCACGTGACCCTGCTTCTCCTTTGCCCGGGCTCTTAGCAGCTGTGCGGAGATACAAAGTTGCAGTAAGTTGTGCTCTTTCTCTATTTGTAGTCAGGATGGAGGAATATTGTTAGAATTAGTAAATATTTATCACAGGAGCAGCTTCTGTAGCATGGGTCAGGCTGGCCCTGAGTGCAGTAATGAGAGAATTAAAACAGAAACCAAAACCCTGTTACAATGAAGTGTGTGCTGTGTGAGGAGTCTGTGACATGTAATATGGGACATCAATGCTGGGGGCTGTACTGCTGTGTGGGTCTGACATTAATTATGTTTTTTTAATATTTTAGTGTTTAATATTTAGTGTTTTTCAGGCTTGAGCGTTTTTGTCTTAGATAGTGAGGTCAGGCGAGTTCAGATCTGAACGCACCTGAGATTTCACTGTACTGGGCCAATCATAAGCATCCAATGCAGTGCCATATTAAGAGCATTATAGGCCTCCGGGCAATACAGTGTACAGGGGGCCCTGTCTACACGATCACGCACGAGAATAAAAATGCAAATTATCAATAAGGCTATATTTATTGGTACTTCCAACAAATTCTGTGTTTAAACATTAACACAACGTTTGGACAGTGGCGGTGCGTGCATAGAGGGCGCAGGAGCGCCACCCCCTCTCTCCTGCACCACTCTATCACCAATAGATAGATTCATGCAATGCATGAATCTATCTATTGTCACCACTATTCAGGTGTCCGACCCCTTGTCGGGCGCCGGGCATCTGAATTACAGCGGGGGGGGGGGGGTGTTTTTGGAAGCGCCCTATTAGAGCTGTAAGCTCTAATAGGGGACCTGATTAGAGCGGTGGGCTCTAATAGGCTTCCATAAGTGTAAACAGCGGGCGCACTGCTGTGCGTTCGCTGATTACACAATATTGTGTTAGAGAAGCGAATACATCGCTTCCCTAACACAGACCCGCCTCTCAGCCAATCAGGTTGCCGGGTCTGTTACCTGTCACCTGATTGGCTGAAGTCACAGGTGCTGTGATTGGACGCTAGGCGACCAATCATAGCAGAAGACAGGAGGAGCGCGGGAGAAGACATCGGACGATGAGGAGACACCGCTCGCCGCCTGACGCTGTCACCAGCTGCACACCGAGACAAGGTAAGTGCAGAGGGCAGGCAGGGGGCACAGTGGCAGCACTTGAGGGGCACAGTGGCAGCACTTGAGGGGCACAGTGGCAGCACTTGAGGGGCACAGTGGCAGCACTTGAGGGGCACAGTGGCAGCACTTGAGGGGCACAGTGGCAGCACTTGAGGGGCACAGTGGCAGCGTTTGGATCACAATGGCAGAACTTGGGGCACAGTGGCAGCGTTTGATGGGCACAGTGGCAGTGTTTGATGGGCACAGTGGCAGCGTTTGATGGGCACAGTGGCAGCGTTTAATTCGCACAGTGGCAGCGTTTGATGGCACAGTGAGGCTGTTTGTTTACGCCCCCCCAAAAATTTTGAGCACCAGCCGCCACTGCGTTTGGACAATATAACATGAGTTTGATGGGCACAGTGGCAGCGTTTGATGGGCACAGCAGTAGCATTTGGGCACAATGGCAGCGTTTGGGCATAGTGGCAGCTTTTAATGGGCTGCGCTAATCACAGGCAGTGAGAAATTTCCCGATCTCTGCAGCCGCACATCAGGAAAATGTCTGACTGCCTGGGATTAGCGCAGCGCCATGCCGACTTCCTGGCGGGCTCTGCACGTGGAGTGTGCAAACACGCCGGAGCTCATCCTTAGTGAGGACGGGCAGCACGACTTACGCATTCGCAGTAGGGAACCAGTCTGTGAAGCCGCAAGGCTTCACTTCCTGATTCTCTTACCGAAGATGCTGGCGCCTGCACCTGGGAGCCGAGGGACAGATCGGCTTCAGGTGAGGACTTTGCGGACACCAAGGACAGGTAAGTGTCCTAATATTAAAAGTCACAAATACTGCAGCTGCTGACTTTTTTAGTTTTTTTTCTCAGCAGAACTCCGCTTTAAGCCCCGTAGGCACGATCAGAAAATCGTACGAAGAATGCAGATTTCGGAGCGATCATACGATAATCTGAACGTTAGTACAAAGCTTTCGAGAGCTGATCAGGATAGTTAATCCGATTATTATTTGATTGGACATGCACGAAAATTTTTCGGACAATGCCAGATCGTCCGATTTTCGTTTAATCAGTACAGCTGGCGTTCGAAAATGAAATACAAATGCATTACAACACATAACATCGCTTCCGGATTTTTATTCTGTCGTACAAGAATTTTTTTTTACTTTAGTATACTCCTCAAATTCGATCTGAGATTATCATGCAAAAAAAAAACAAATGATCATTCGTCCGATAATCTCATTGTGTGATTTGGGCATTATTAGGAGGGTCTGAGGCAAGAAATTGTGTGAACAATTTGCATTTTCAGGTGCTCTGGTTGAAGGCTACAAGGGCAAAAATGCCCTATTCTGCCCCACAGAAGCTTTTTCAAGCTTTGAGCGACATGCCAGTGTTAACGGGTACCATAAGTTATAATGGGACTCATGATATTAAAGTCATTGTGAAGTCTTGTTTGTTGTTTTTTGAGAAAAATAAAATCATGTTATACTTACCTGCTCTGTGCAGTGGATTTGCACAGGGCAGCCCGGGTCCCTCTTTGGCACTCCTGGCCCCACCCTCCTGTCGAGTGCCCCCACAGCAAGCAGGTTGCACCCGAGCTGAGTCACAGCTCCCTGTGTCCAGTCAGACACGGAGCCTCTGCCCTGCCCCCTCTCCCTCCTTATTGGCTAACTGACTTTTTCAGCAGCGGGAGCCAATCGGGAGGGAGAGTCTCAGACGGCCGAGATACTTGTGGACAGAGATGGGGCTGAGGGGAGGCTGCTGCACACAGCAGGCTTTTTTACCTTAAGGCATAGAATGCATTAACCACTTCTGGACTGCCCTACGCAGATATACTGCGTCAGGGCGGCCCTCATGCATCTGTGCGTGATTTCGTGCACTTTGTCTGTGGCACCGCCGGTGACCCTCTGCCGCTGTGATTGGACACAGCAGGAGCCAATCAGCGGGTCTGGCAGACCCAATGTTCCCCGGCACCTCGCGATTGTTTTGAGGAGAGGAAGAACGGCAGTGTGTCTATGTAAACAAGGCAGACCGCCGTTCTGTGAGAGGGGAAGATGGAGATCTTGTGTTCCTGCAAAGCAGGAACATGGATCTCTGACTTCCCCTAGTCAAAGCATCCCCCACACAGTTAGAAAGCACTCCCTAGGAGCCCATTTAACCCTTTGATTGCCCCGATGTTAACCCCTTCCCTGCCAGTATCATTAGTACAGTGACGAGGCATTTTTTTTAGCACTGATCACTGTATTGGTGTCACTGGTCCCCAAAAAGTGTCACTTAGTATCAGATTTGTCTGCTGCAATGTCGCAGTCCCGCTAAAAATCGCTGATCGCCGCCATTGCTAGTAAAAACAATAATACAATTTTTTTTTCCATAAATCTATCCCATAGTTTGTAGACGCGATAACTTTTGTGCAAACCAATTAATATACACTTATGGGGATTTTTTTATTACCAAAAAATGTAGCAGAATACATATTGGCCTAAATTGTTGAATAATTCAATTCTTTACATTTTTTTTATTGGGTATGTTTTATAGCATAAATTAGAAAATGTATATATTTTTTTTTTTTCAAAATTGTTGGTCGTTTTTTTTAGTATAAAAAATAAAAACCGGTGAACAAATATCACCAAAAGAAAGCTCTATTTGTAGGAACAAAGGGTAATCAATTTTATTTGGGTACAGCGTCGCACAACCATGCAATTGTCAGTTATAGTAACGCAGGGAAAATGGCCTGGCCATGAAGGTGGTAAACCTTCCAGGGCTGAAGTGGGTAAGATAAAAAAAATACTTCTGACTTTACAACCACTTTGCTTCAAATTGTCCAGCTGTGAATGGACCTACCTGCAAATTTGTTCAGAAGGTAAAAAAAAATTGCACTAGTTCTTCAGTTTTTTTTATTTTTATTTTTTTTTAAATACAGGGGAAATTATATAGAAAGTATTATTATTTTATTAAGGGAAATGTATTTCCAAAGCTCTTTTGACCATACTTGTAATGTGGGTCACAAGCATAGGTGTGTGCATCCTACCTCATTGGGGTGTTTACTTCAAATATCTCAAACACACAAACCTTTCTCTGCAGCCTCAGCTGCACGGGAGAAGTGAATAAATTGGTCTGTGCTGAGCGGCTTCCTGTTCATTCACAAACTGAAGCATAGTAAACAGTTTACTGTGCTTCAGTTATGAATAGACACAGTGAGAAAGTGTGTTCATTTAGAAAAGGAAGGTGCTTGTAAATTACATATTTACTAGCCCCTTTTCCCGCTCTCCATCCTGAAACATCACCGCAGTAGCCAGGGGGAGAGGAGGGAAGCTAGCAGCTCTGCAGGGTTGGGGGCGGGGCAACAAGGGGGGCACCTGGGCAGTAGGGAGAATCGGCACCGAATATAGTGATTAAGGTGTGCCCAGGCATACCTCGCACACCCCCTGCGCATGCCTATGGTCACAAGAGTGATCTTAGTTCTTCACTCCTGTGAACCAGGATCAGCTGAGAGTGGGCTAACATCTGCCGTTGGTGGACAGTTCAGGCTCTGTAAGGATCCTGCCAATAAAGTCAGGATCTGCTTAGATTCCTGGCTAAGTTTCTCAGCACGCCACTGAGAGCCTAAGTCAGCCACTCCCACCCCCTGCACAATCCTGGGCTCCAGTGAGAGCTAGAGGGGCAGAGCACAGAGCGGTGACTGACAGTCACCACTCTGTGCTCAGAGTGGACCCGAGAACCTGAGCAATCAGCAGTCTTTGATCGCTCAGTTCTTGGCGTAGAGTCGGCGGGGGACAGCTGCAGCATCAGATCGATGTTGCAGCCGTCTGGATGATATTTATTTTTTGTTTCCCGCATTTCTATTTAAACAAAATTAACCTGAAAATTACATTGCATTAAAGACTTTTTTCCCCATATATGTTGCCCCTCTCCTTCTGGGACCTATGGAGTCTTGTATCTACATGTGCACTCCTACCCCACAGCAGGGAATCGGCTGAGCAGGCAGATGACAGGTCCGCGGATGCAGAGTGGACATGGGACGCAGCTTCTTGTCCTCTATGGGCTGTCGGATGGAAACAGACTGCCTGTTTGTTTGCATCCGACTGTCATCTGATCTGCTGAACAGATAGGGAACGGATCCCCATCCATTCGTTTTTAGTGGACTGGATCAGATTGGATGTCTTCTAGTACCAACAGACAAATGTCCGCTGACGTCCGCCGCTACATAGAGCGCACTGCATGGTCCGATCAGGTCCACCTGAAAAACCGACAGGCGAACTCGATTGGTCCATCAGTGTGAAAGGGGTCTAATGAGCCGAATATCGTACGACAGATTGTACAACTTTTTTCACTTAATAGTCGCAAGTAGAAACTGAATAGGTAACTAAAGTCACGAAAATTCTCGCATGACAGAAAGAAAAATCGGAAGTGATGTTGTAATGTATTTGTATTGTATTTTCAGATGACAACTATACTAACTAAACAAAAATCATACGATCTGGTATCGTACGGGGAACATTTTCGTGCATGTCCGATCGAATAATATCGGATGAACTGTCGTGATTGGCTCTCGAAAGTAGTGTACACACGATCCTAAAATCGCAGGATTCTACCTCGGACAACAGTTTTCGTATGATATTCGGATCGTGTGTACGGGCTATTAGGGTTTTATCACAATAATTTGCAGATTTTGATCTTTCTGTGTTCCGGAGAATATATTGGGCAACATCCTTTCCGATTTTTGGTTTCATTATGACAATCCGCTCCAATTACCATGTCACAGTGAGAAAAGCTTCTGTGTTCGCTTCTCCTAAAGCAGGGAGCAACCTCAGGGGGATTTTATCAAAAGGTAAACTTTTCAGTGGAAATTGAAACCTGAAATTTGGCAAGCTGGACAAGGGAGCTTCCCGGGGGGGACTTTACAGAACATCTAAAGGTGTTTTTTTATTTTTCATTTGGAATAGTGATGTTTTCTTTTATCTTTTTTTTTTTTTACTGTTTTTTGAGTCTGCATTAGGAATTCTCTCTTGTTTTTTGTTCTGGTAAACTTTATCACAGAGACAGAAATTGAAGGGAAATCCAAAAACTTTGAGTTGTCACCAAAAAAAAAAAAGAATAGAGGGGAGGTCAGCCTATGAGAACAATTATTCTGCTAACAGGATTTCCTTTCACTTCCTGTTATTTCTCTGCCATTTTC
>CM053028.1:105577636-105679303 GCA_028564925.1 Lithobates sylvaticus | reverse complement strand
ATTATTGATTGGTTTGCGCAAAAGTTATAGCGTTTACAAAATAGGGGATAGTTTTATAGCATTTTTATTAATATTTTTTTTTTACTAGTAATGGCGGCGATTTTTATTGTGACTGCGACATTATGGCGGACACATCGGACATTTTTGACACATTTTTGGGACCATTGTCATTTATACAGCAATCCAATGCTATTTAAATGCATTGATTCCTGTATAAATGACAGTTGTAGTGAAAGAGTTAACCACTAGGGGGAGGGGTTATGAGCTCTGACGTGTGTGTGTTTTTTTACATTAGGGGGCAGGGCTGACGTCTGACGTCATTGGCTGTTCCCGGTCATCGGGAACAGCCGATCAATCAATGACAGGCAGAGTAGGAAGCGCGGGGAGAGGTTTGTTTACATATACCTCTCCCCGTTCTTCAGCTCCGTGACCCGATCGCGGGACACCAGCGGCAATCAGGTCCGCTGGTCCCGGGACTGCGAGCGCGACCCACGGGCAGGCAATTTAAAGGGGACGTACAGGTACGTGCTTTTGCCTGCCCGTGCCATTCTGCTGACGTATATATGCAGTGGGCGGTCGGGAAGCGGTTAAGGGGACCCCAGCCAAAAAAAAATTAAAAAATGGTGTAGGGCCCCCCTCAAAATCCATACCAGACCCTTAAGGTCTGGGATGGATTTTAAGGGGAACCCCAGCCAAAAAAATGGCGTGGGGTCCCACCTCAAAATCCATACCAGACCCTTATCCGAGCACGCAACCTGGCAGGCCGCAGGAAAAGAGGGGGGGGCGAGAGCATCCCCCCTCCCGCCTGAACCGTACCAGGCCACACGCCCTCAACATTGGGAGGATGCTTTGGGGGTCTGAGACCCCCAAAGCACCTTGTCCCCATGTTGATGAGGACAAGGGCCTCTTCCCCACAACCCTGGCCGGTGGTTGTGGGGGTCTGCGGGCGGGGGGCTTATCGGAATCTGGAAGCCCCCTTTAACAAGGGGACCCCCAAATCCCGCCACCCCTGTGTGAAATGGTAAGGGGGTACAAAAGTACCCCTACCATTTCACCAAAAAAGTGTCAAAAATTGTAAAAATGACAGGAGGCGGTCTTTGACAATTCCTTTATTAAAATCTTCTTTCTTCATCCTTCGGTTTCTTCATCTTCTCCTTCCGTCATCTTCTTCCATCTTCTTCTTACATTTTCTTCTTCCTCAGATCCGCTTCTTCTTGCGCTGGTCTTCTCGTCCGGCATCTTCTTCCATGGCGTCGGCACCTGTTCTTCTGTCGGGCCGCTCCTTGCAATGGGAGGCTCCCGCTGTGTGAGGCTTCGCTCCGTCTGACAGGTGTTTTTTAACGGAGGGCACCTGGTGACCCCGCCCCCTCTGACGTCATGGGGAAAGCCATAGGGAATTCCCCATGATGTCCCCGTGCCTCAGAGGGGGCGGGGTCACCAGGTGCCCTCCATTATAAAAGACCTGTCAGACGCAGCAAAGCCTCACACAGCGGGAGCCTCCCATTGCGAGGAGTGGCCCAAGAAGAGACACCGACGCCATGGAAGAAGATGCCGGACGAGAAGACCAGCGCAAGAAGAAGCGGATCGGAGGAAGAAGATGATGGAAGAAGATGCCGGAAGGAGAAGATGAAGAAACCGAAGGATGAAGAAAAGAAGACCAGAAGAAAAAAAGATTTTAATAAAGGAATTGTCAAAGACCGTCTCCTGTCATTTTTACAATTTTTGACACTTTTTTGGTGAAATGGTAGGGGGTACTTTTGTACCCCCTTACCATTTCACACAGGGGGGGGTGGGATCTGGGGGTCCCCTTGTTAAAGGGGGCTTCCAGATTCCGATAAGCCCCCCGCCCGCAGACCCCCACAACCACCTGTCAGGGTTGTGGGGAAGAGGCCCTTGTCCTCATCAACATGGGGACAAGGTGCTTTGGAGGTCTCAGACCCCCAAAGCATCCTCCCAATGTTGAGGGCATGTGGCCTGGTACGGTTCAGGCGGGAGGGGGGGCCACTCTCGTCCCCCCTCTTTTCCTGCGGCCTGCCAGGTTGCGTGCTCGGATAAGGGTCTGGTATGGATTTTGAGGGGGACCCCACGCCATTTTTTTTGGTGGGGCTCCCCTTAAAATTCATCCCAGACCTGAAGGGCCTGGTTATTGAATTTGGGGGGACCCCCACGCTTTTTTTTTTTTTTTTTTATCAATGAATGACAGTTCTCTGTGTTACGGGAGCCATCAATTCATTAGCCGCGAGTGCTTTTTAAATAGCTTTTTTCCTGCAAAAATTACACTTTTTGCAGGGACAGTTCTAAGCACAGGAAACCTGCCCCCCTTCACAGGCAACCTATAGACACCCCCCAGATGTGATACTGCAATGCTGTACTAACAGCACGCACACACAAATCCCCAGAAATACAGCACATATTCTCAGCAGTACGCTGACACTGAAACACAATATGCGAGGCCGCCGCCGCGGCCTCTTATACCGTGGGGCGTGTACTAAAGCCCCTGAGCTATAATTGGCTCTTATGGCTCTGACAATTATGGCTCTCCTCGCTGCCGGCGCTGTAATTGGCCAAGCATGCAGGGTCACAGTGCATGCTTGGCCAATCATCAGCCAGCATTGCACTGCGACTGGCGCAATGCATTGCGGGCCGCTCGCATCACACGAATTTGATGCGAGCGGCCCAAATAGTTCTGGGCTCGCCGAGCGGGCGAACGCCCGATGTTCGATTCGAACATGGGTTCAAATCCAACACCGGGTCCATCCCTATTGAAGACACTGAAGCCCTAAAATACTCCATGGATAGGAAAGCGTAGGGTTACTTAAAAAGAGCATGGGATGTGAGTGCGATTAACTTCAAACTGGCCTTGGCTGTTATGTATGTATTACAAACTTTGGATGTGGGTTAAGGCAACTTTGCTCTCACCTAGAGGGAACAACTCTGAGGAAGAGATTCTGAAACCTTTGCTCAACAACGTTGCCTATATAGCAGATGCATAAAAAGAATCTATCAGGTTTAAAGCCAGATCTACAGCTCTGATCAATGAAGGCAGAAGAGCAATCTGGTTAAAATCATGGATGGGAGACCTAGCATCCAAATCGAAGCTGTGTGCACGTCTCCATTGCGGAAGAACTGTTGTTTGGCTCAGAGCTTGAGTCCGTTCTAGAACAGTCGGCAGACAAGAAAGAAAGGCAAGGCTTTCCAATTCATAAGAAACAGCAGCAGAAAATGAATCTTTGCTCCTTCAAGAAGCAGCAGAAGGATTCAGGAATACAAGAGCAGAAAAAGGGCTGGTACCATAGGAAGGGCAAAGAGAAGGGGGATTCAGTGAGTCAGGTGGGGTAGAGATTGGGGGCCTTCCTTACTCAAAAGCGACAAGTCACTTTCATTCTGAAGCTGATATCTCAGGGATACAGGATAGAGTTTGATTGCAGACCCCCCAGAAAGATTCTTCACAACTCCGCTACCAGGGGACTCATCCTAGGCCACAGCATTGTTATACCTTTTACAGGAGATGCTGGAGCAAAGGGTAATAAGCCTCATCTCACCGGAACAGAGTGGCGGGGAGTTTTTACTCTCTCACATATTTTTGAGGAAAAAGTCCTGTCTAATTCTGAACCTCAAGCAAGTAAATGCAGTGGTAATGTACAAAAAAATCAGAATAGAATCAAAATACTCAACAAAGGAATTGTTGTCCTCAAGAGTATTTTATGGTTACCCTGGGTTTGAGGGATGCGTATCTACAAAGACTGATCATAGAAAAGTAAATAAAATTCCTCAGGTTTGGAGTGAAGGGTCCAAGAGAAACCCTCTATTCCCAGTTCAGTGCGCTCCTTCCGTGTTTACCAAGGTCTTGTCTGAGGCTCTTCAAGTCCTAAGGTCAAACATAATACAAATGATCTCTTACTTGGACAACCTCTTGATCTTTGCGGACTCAGATATAGAGCTAAGGCAAAATCTGGATTATACGATCAAATGCCTTCCAAATGTCGGGTGGCTTATCAGCTTGGAGAAGTCTCCGCTTTGGCTGGCACAAAAGGTTAAATGCTTGGTTTACATTGTCAATTCAATGAATGACAGAAGAAAAAAATAGTTGCTTATCGCAAGCGGCTATTAAACTCTTACTGGGCTCAGAAACATTGATTCAGGAGCTGATGAGACTTCTAGGGCTGACAATGGCAGCTATCCCTGGAGTATAATGGGCACAGCTACACACAAGATGTCTCCCAAACTTTACACTTTACGTTTGGGACAGCCAGCAAGATTCCTTATATTGGATGGTGCAGTTCCGGAAACACTGAAAAAACATCAAATTGTGGCTATACCCAAAATAACCTGCTGGAAGGATGCCTTTGGTCACAACCAAGCCCCCTAAGAATAATAAAGGATGCAAGCACATGGGGCTTGGGCACCCACATGGAACCAGACATGGCACAGGGAAAATGGAATGAAACTTGGGCTCGTAGTTCATCTAATGCTAGGGAACTAGGAGCTATTTTGGAGGCACCAACAGCATTCCAGTCTTAAAAGGAAATCATGTTCAAGTGCTTTCAGACAACATAACCACGGTGCCCTATATGAACAAACGGGGGCACAAGATCGAAAAACATCTCATGCAAATTGCTGATGAAATCCTCTTTTGGGTGGAAGAAAAAACTTATGTCCATCTTGGCCATTCCTCTCAAAGGAGAACTAAATTCCTTAGCCGATCTCCTGAGCAGGAAAAAGATTTCACAAACAGAATAGAAGCTGAACAAGGAAGTTTCAGTCGGATCATGGAAAGGTGGATCTTTTTGCCTCCTTAAGTGAACAACAAGACATGAAACTATTTTTCTCTACATAGATGGATGGGGATGGATGCTTTATCACACCCTTGAAGGGAGAGCTTATCTATGCCTTTCCCCCAGTTCAACTAATTGCAAGGGTCATTCAGCAGATAAAATCATCCTCTGCAAAGGTGATACTAATAGCACCTTCTTGGCCCAGAAGGGCATGGTTCACGGGGGTTGCACAAACTGAGCATTGTGGAACCTTGGAAGTTTCCATGCAGACCATACTTCATCCATCAGGGATCAGTGCTGCATCTGTTTATAGACCAACTGTCTCTGATGGCCTGGCTTCTGAAAGGGAATTCCCAAAGCAAACAGATTATTGGAAAAGGTGATAAATACGATTATGGATAGTAGGAAGAAATCCACTAACATAATTTACATGAAGATTTGGAAAAAAGATTCCAGTTAAGGAAAAATCAATAACCATATAGATGTTCTGGCAGTCCTTGAGTTCCTATTGGAAGGCACAGATCTCAGTTTTGTGCCTAATACTGAGTGTTCATGTGGTGGCCTTGTCAAGTTTTTTAGAGTGGTGGTCAGGAATTTTTGATTAATTTTCATAGATAGCAAAAAGATTTAAAATACCTTCTTTTTGCAGAGATATGAAGAATGTGTGAATAATTCACCAAAACCAATCTTAGAAGATGCTAACTAGCCTACATAAAACGCCTTATATATAATATTAACCAACATGTTCATCCTGTTCTCTGGCCCTAAACAAGGCATGGGGCCACAAAAAGCACAATTGATAGATGGATGAAATCAGCCATCATGGAAGCCTATCCGTTCTACTCCATGATGGCAGCTTCTGATATTAAAGCTCATTCCACCAGGGCCTTAGCTATGTCATGGGTAGAAAGGGCTGGAGCATCACCAAACCAAATCTTCACTTGCTAAAAATGTTCTTAGCCTGAAAAATGAAAACAAATGCAACAACCACATCTGAGCACTGGTAAACTGCTATATGTTACATTTTTGGGGGTTAGATTTTATTTAAGGCTAGTTCTTTCTGTTTATTTACAATCAGAGATGCACGTTTAAATATTGCTTTGTATTGATATGCAATGTATATGTTCAACATTTAAACTGATCACATTCAAATGCATTTTAGAAAAGAAAATGAAGTAAAAAAAAAAAATGTAAATATATATTTTGTGGTATTCAAACATGGGTATGTAATTACTCAACTTTTTTTTTTTTATTTTAGTTAGGAAATGGATTCAAAGCCACAAGCTGGATTATTTAGGAATTCCCAAATACTGGGGATCTGGGGAAACAACATTCAATGCAAAAAGGTAAGCATGTTGTGCTGGCAGGGAGGTGCAGTATTCAGTCACCCAGTAGCTTCTATGGGGTCATCTCAGTTCATTAAGCCTCCAGATGCTGAGGTTGGAACACTGGCATTTTAATTGGTGAAGACACAGATGTTTTCTCAGGCTATTTATGAGCTAAACCAAAGCTAAAACTAACAATATATGCAAAAATGATTTCGGGCTACAGCATTTACCTAAGAGCTTCTGTAAGGACACATTATTAGCATCTAGATGGCTACAAAGAGAATCTTTATTCTCACCGACACCATTTTTAATGAATAGTGCTTTGTTAGAATATGTGTTTTTTTAATGACATAATCCTCACCATGTCTAATATATAAAAAGGTAAAGGGTCAGTCCATCTAAAATTGATATTGCAGTTGCTGGGAACTTAAAGTGTATCAAAAGTTTTGGCTAGTGTAGTGAAGGGTTGCTATATATCAAAAAAGCAAAAAAAAATAAATAAAAAAAAAGACAGTCTAATTAATTTGGTACAATGCCATTACCATCCCTGCAGAAGAGTGCTGGGCTTATGGTGACACTGTATCACAGCTCAGTTTAAGAACTAGCCAGAACACCACCAATAAACCACAAAAGATTAATGAGGTCAAAAACTGTAGCAAAGAAAAAAAAATAATACATAAAACATATCGTCTATGGTGTTTGTTACTGTCTGAGCCACCCTGGGGAGATTTTCCCTCTCTATCTGACCATTGTCTCTGGGACTTAAAATAATGGAAAATCCAAAAGAGTTGTCCAACATTGAAGAAAAATCTCCATAATGGGACCCAGGCAACAAAAATAACTTGCAGGGGTTTACCCTCTATTTATTTTATCTAAAACTAACCCCCCCCCAAACAACCTTTTATATTTTCTCAACTCTCCTGAGGACTCTTTTAGTCAGATGTTTGTACTTGAATTCCTGGGTATATATATATATATATATATATATATATATATATATATATATATATATATATATATATATATATATATATCTTCTGTGGCTATTATAAGGAGTCCCCACTCTATCTGGTACAATTCTTTTCTTTTTTTTATGTAGGAGCTGGTACATGCACAGGGTTCAGCTGGGGCTGGGGGCTCCATCAAGAGAATGGGCAAGGTGACACATTTTTAAAGCCCAACTCCTTTGCCTTAAAACCCACCCCTTGTCAAGTCGCAGAGGACATCCGCTAGGCATTTCATACCTTATTGTGTTCACTTTCCATCTCCTTTAAGTCACTTTTTTTGAAAGTGGGCATACATTGAATATGTTTACAGTCATCAGGTTATATAACTCCTTTCAGGAGATACTATTTTGGTTATGATGTTTTTGATTGGATGAATGCGCATAATAAAATAGTATTTTAAAAACGTGATCTCTATCTAAAAAATAATTTAGTAAATGATTAGGAGTAGTTTATTGATTGTATTTTCATACATGTGCATAAAACTTCTAAAACAATGAACATGACCTAATAAGACTTCAGCCATTCCAATTATTTGTAGTTCATGCAGTCGGTAACCAAGGCTGCTGATAGAAATCATAGGGCCCAGTACAGCCTACCTGACAAGGCCCCACTCCTCCAAAAATATCAAATGATATTATTGCTAAAATACAACTGCCGTGATGCTATGCTTTGCAGCCATAGCAGAAATTATACCCCCTGTTGAACAAGACCTATTCAAGTGAATATCAGCACAAAGGTAATATCTGCACCCTGCAGTGAGCGATCAGTACTGTACAACAGTACATTTAGGTTGGTGGGTTCATTCAGGATGGTGAGCCCCCCGCTCACCATCCTGAAATAACCCACCTGTGTGCCCTTAGCAGCTGCCGGCAGGAGATGAGGGAAAGCGGCAACACTGTGGGGGAAAGGGGCACACAGGTGTCCCAGACAGCAGGAGGAAGGGGGCGCAGATAGAACTGATCCCTCTGCAGTGCAGCTGGAGGAAGAAAAGAAAAGTAGAAGCTGGCAGCACTACACAAGAGTCACAAGTGTCAGCAATAAGGCAATACTGCTGGCCCTTCTGCTCGGCAGGTGCCTGGGCCCTCCTTTTGGACCTGTGCACGGTACAGGAAGGCTGGCTGTACTGCTTTATCAATGGTCCTGTCAGGAACTGTCTGTGTCAGAAGGTTTTCTTAGTGGAGCCAAATGTTATTAGGCAACAAGAATACTGGAGGACTTCTCTGCCAAGATCTTAACAGGGCTGCAAAGGAAACCATAAACGCATAAAGATTATTACTACACATAAATTGAATATGCAGCAAAAAAAAATATCTTAATTTTGATGTTTGTTTAATTGAGCCCCAGCACCATTTAAGGCTAGTTCTTTCTGTTTATTTACAATCAGAGATGCGCGTTTAAATATTGCTTTGTATTGATATGCAATGTATATGTTCAACATTTAAACTGATCACATTCAAATGCATTTTAGAAAAGAAAATGAAGTAAAAAAAAAAAAATGTAAATATATATTTTGTGGTATTCATACATGGGTATGTAATTACTCAACTTTTTTTTTTTTAATTTTAGTTATGAAATGGATTCAAAGCCACAAGCTGGATTATTTAGGAATTCCCAAATACTGGGGATCTGGGGAAACAACATTCAATGCAAAAAGGTAAGCATGTTGTGCTGGCAGGGAGGTGCAGTATTCAGTCACCCAGTAGCTTCTATGGGGTCATCTCAGTTCATTAAGCCTCCAGATGCTGAAGTTGGAACACTGGCATTTTAATTGGTGAAGACACAGATGTTTTCTCAGGCTATTTATGAGCTAAACCAAAGCTAAAACTAACAATATATGCAAAAATGATTTCAGGCTACAGCATTTACCTAAGAGCTTCTGTAAGGACACATTATTAGCATCTAGATGGCTACAAAGAGAATCTTTATTCTCACAGACACCATTTTTAATGAATAGTGCTTTGTTAGAATATGTGTTTTTTAATGACATAATCCTCACCATGTCTAATATATAAAAAGGTAAAGGGTCAGTCCATCTAAAATCCCATTTTTACCATCCCTGCAGAAGAGTGCTGGGCTTATGGTGACACTGTATCACAGCTCAGTTTAAGAACTAGCCAGAACACCACCAATAAACCACAAAAGATTAATGAGGTCAAAAACTGTAGCAAAGAAAAAAAAAATAATACAGAAAACATATCGTCTATGGTGTTTGTTACTGTCTGGGCCACCCTGGGGAGATTTTCCCTCTCTATCTGACCATTGTCTCTGGAACTTAAAATAATGGAAAATCCAAAAGAGTTGTCCAACATTGAAGAAAAATCTCCATAATGGGACCCAGGCAACAAAAATAACTTGCAGGGGTTTAACCTCTATTTTATCTAAAACTACCCCCCCCCCCCCCCAACAACCTTTTATATTTTCTCAACTCTCCTGAGGACTCTTTTAGTCAGATGTTTGTACTTGAATTCCTGGGTATATATATATCTTCTGTGGCTATTATAAGGAGTCCCCACTCTATCTGGTACATTTTTTTTTTTTTTTCTTTTTTTATGTAGGAGCTGGTACATGCACAGGGTTCAGCTGGGGCTGGGGGCTCCATCAAGAGAATGGGCAAGGTGACACGTTTTTAAAGCCCAACTCCTTTGCCTTAAAACCCACCTCTTGTCAAGTTGCAGAGGACATCCGCTAGGAATTTCATACCTTATTGTGTTCACTTTCCATCTCCTTTAAGTCACTTATTTGAAAGTGGGCATACATTGAATACGTTTACAGTCATCAGGTTATATAACTGCTAAAGAAGAATAGATCTTTCAGGAGATACTATTTTGGTTATGATGTTTTTGATTAGATGAATGCGCATAATAAAATAGTATTTTAAAAACGTGATCTCTATCTAAAAAATAATTTAGTAAATGATTAGGAGTAGTTTATTGATTGTATTTTCATACTTGTGCATAAAACTTCTAAAACAATGAACATGACCTATTAAAAAAAGACTTCAGCCATTCCAATTATTTGTAGTTCATGCAGTAGGTAACCAAGGCTGCTGATAGAAATCATAGGGCCCAGTACAGTCTACCTGACAGGGCCCCACTCCTCCAAAAATATCAAATGATATTATTGCTAAAATACAACTGCCGTGATGCTATGCTTTGCAGCCATAGCAGAAATTATACCCCCTGTTGAACAAGACCTATTCAAGTGAATATCAGCACAAAGGTAATATCTGCACCCTGCAGTGAGCGATCAGTACTGTACAACAGTACATTTAGGTTGGTGGGTTCATTCAGGATGGTGAGCCCCCCGCTCACCATCCTGAAATAACCCACCTGTGTGCCCTTAGCAGCTGCCGGCAGGAGATGAGGGAAAGCGGCAACACTGTGGGGGAAAGGGGCACACAGGTGTCCCAGACAGCAGGAGGAAGGGGGCGCAGATAGAACTGATCCCTCTGCAGTGCAGCTGGAGGAAGAAAAGAAAAGTAGTAGCTGGCAGCACTACACAAGAGTCACAAGCGTCAGCAATAAGGCAATACTGCTGGCCCTTCTGCTCGGCAGGTGCCTGGGCCCTCCTTTTGGACCTGGGCCCGGTACAGGAATGCTGGCTGTACTGCTTTATCAATGGTCCTGTCAGGAACTGTCTGTGTCAGAAGGTTTTCTTAGTGGAGCCAAATGTTATTAGGCAACAAGAATACTGGAGGACTTCTCTGCCAAGATCTTAACAACAGGGCTGCAAAGGAAACCATAAACACATAAAGATTATTACTACACATAAATTGAATATGCAGCACAAAAAAATATCTTAATTTTGATGTTTGTTTAATTGAGCCCCAGCACCAGCAGAAATTCCTCTTCCCCTGACCATAGGGTGCAGATGAAAGCTGCTGCTCTCTGAGCTGAATCGCTGCAGAGAGGCTGCTGCTTTCACACACACAGCAGCAATCTTTACTTGCAATCTGATGCCTTGGAGAGAGGTTTTTCTATTAGCACTGGGGGCTTAAATGAATAAATATAAGTAAGTGATCTGTTATGCAGTTTTTTCTGCCCATTCAATGTATATACATAATTTAGTAGGGAAGGCTTTACATTCGCATACACTTTTATTCTAAATTGGCATTAGGTGAATGCAATTGAGTAGATACATTTTATACTTTAAAGTGAACCTGAGCAGAAAGAATTATGACAACTGCTTCTGCTAAAAGTACATACCGTGGAGCTCTCATTTAGATGCAGGCTTCATCATCTAGTCAGTTGCCTTACCTGGAAAAAGTATGCAGATCAGGGTGTTTGACTGTTCAGACATTACCGGCACTATGTTTGTTCCTTGCTCTTGACTTATTGGGAATAAAGGCGTTGAACAGGAGGACATCCCTGCACCTTTAAAAATCAAATCAGTGATGAAAGCATGCATATTGCTATCCTCATTGGTTCAATTAAAGTTAGTTTACATACTGTATGCTTGATGCCTGTTATTTTCTTATGCTAAGCAGTGTTAATTGCCATATTCTATTCATACTGATTTCTTTCTTAACAGTTACAGATTCATGGTCATAGATCGCCTTGGTTCCGATTTGCAGAATTTACAGAAAAGTAACAGTGGCAAATTGCCACTTCAAGCAGTCTTGCAAGTTGGCATAAGTATGGTAAGTCTAAAACACTCTAGATTTACAGTAAGCAATCCAGAAAGAGTGGTTGAAGGGGAAAAATGTTAAATAAGTAGAGAATGAATAGGAAGAACCCCAACAGGGGAAGTTTACAACCCTAATCACAAATGAGTATAATTAAGAAGCCATCAAATCCCAAATATGTGCATTGCCTGAGGAAAGCACCCAAACACTCTATGTGGCTATGTAATCCGAATAACAATCGTAGAGTGATATCATAGGACATCCTCTCTGGAAGTGCTGATCAGTCGGCCATGGGGCCACTCAGTGGCGCGATCTGTCACCGGCCGTGTCCATGGGACACAGCCAATGACTGATCAGAGGACCAACTCGCTGTTGGTACCATGCGACTGCCGTGATGAATCATAGCAGGTCACATGACAGTTGTACACAATGGATGGCTTTCTTTTATGCCATCCAATGTTTACAACTGTGTTGCTATCTTTGATTGGTCAGTTTGATCACATGGTACAGACAGGGCCAATCACAGCCCATCTGTACCATGTGATTAGCTTTGACCAACCACAGCCAATTACAACAAAACAGGTAGAATAAATCTGTTTCATTCAGTAAAATGGTCGCTTATAGGAATGTAATTTTTATTTATTTTTTTCATACTGTCATCAGTCGGTGTCCCTGATCACATCCTCAAAGGGGAAGTTTGGGGGGTATTTCTACTGTCCTGGCATTTTAGGGCCTCAAAAAATTATATAAGCTGTCAGTACATCAGAATTGATCAATTTTCATATATATACCAAACATTATGGACTCTATAACCTTCCTACAGACTACATAATATACACTGATTTGGGTTATTTTCACCAAAGAAATGTAGCAGAATACATTTTGGGCTAAATTTTATGAAGAACAATTATTTATTTGCACATTTTTGTTTTTTTGTTTATTTCGCACAAAATAAACTCAGTGGTGATTAAATACCACCAAAAGAAAGCTGTATTTGTGTGTACCAAATGCTGAAAATGTAGTTCGGGTACAGTGTTGCATGACCGCGCATTTGTTATATAAAGTGCAACAGCGCTGAAAGCTTAAAATTTGGCTTGGGCAGGAAGGAGGTAAAAGTGCCAAGTATTGAAGTGGTTAAATACACACACATAACTTCATTTATTTCATATCTTCAGGTTTACTTAATAAGGCAAAGCCGTATAGTTAAAGTAAAGTGACCTGTAAGAACCAGTTATCTTTCACTTAAATTTGTTTTCTAGAAGTTCGAGCACAATGAACAATATTATTGCCTTTTGAGCTGGCTTATTAAATAAACTTGTATGTCTTTAAAACAGAATCCTGCACAAGCATACTTTTCTTAGCTGACCCATTATCTCAGTCCATTTAGATGAAAATAAAAGCATTGCCTTTATTTCTGCATTGGTAGTGGGCTTACAAATGCTTTTTCAGGTCCTGGAGATGGGTGCACCTATATAATCAGGGTGCAATTCAGTCTGCACTTTTTTTTCAGAAAGCTTAACTATAGCTTCAGTAATTGATGCCGCAGTGATCTGCTCAGGAGCGGCTCATGAGGGTGACGCTGGAAAGTTGATCTCTTCCAGCATTTTTTCAATGTGTCATCTTGATGGTATTTGGGGCACGTACCAGTGTGGAAATATCCTTAAAAAAACACAACGCGAGGAAGATTCAAGTAAAGGTGAGTGGTATAGAGTCTCATCCTTAACAGGTTATTTTTTGCTTTTGCTGTCCATATTTTCACTTTGATTTCTAAATTTCTTTTGACTATGCTTTGTGTGCTAAAGTTTTAAATTGTTTTAACTGGACTGGTTATTCCTTGTATTTCAGTTGGATGTCCTAGAATACATACATGAACACGAATATGTGCATGGTGATATAAAAGCAGGAAATGTTCTCTGTCATTTAACAGATCCCAGCAAGGTAAAAATGATTGCTTCGTTGCAAGCTACTCTGTGTTTGCAATAAATATTTAGGTGCTAATTTTTGAGATCTGTCGATGTGGTAAGTGTACCTTTTTCTCTGTTTGCACAAATCCTTTCCATGTATGACGACGATCATCACAGTTATAATTGTATTACTAAAACAATTATTTCTTTCACATCCTTTGAATGATACAGGAAGCCTTAAACATTCATATTCCACTGCAACCTACAGGAGGAACAGACACTTGCAACAACAAAAAAACTTGGCTAGAACAGTTTAACTCTGCTCACAACCAACATGCCTCGTTTTTTTGCTAGTGGCCTTCAGGGACTGGACGTGATTTATTCAGCTCTGCTGTTTGTTCGTTTGAAAGATTTTTCAACTATAAACAGCTGCTGGTATATTCAATGTGGATAGCTTAATCATGGCCATCACCAGTTTATACTGATGTTCTCTCTGTGACAGACCCTTTTTTTGGAAGTTTCTCCATTCACCTACAGCTGCTGTTGATTCAGGCTGGATATGACAATTTTGGACAGCTCTCTAGTTAGCCAAACAGCTTGGGTTCACAGATTATCTATGGGTGTGTTCTCTCTGTCTCTGGGACAGTGTTACAGTGACTACCTACCGATCAGTGTTTCAAGACTTGTGTGTGGGGATAGAGTGTTATGGAATATCTACCCTCAGGAAGCACTGTCCCCAATACGATAAATACTAGAATCCAAACATGTATAGGACAATATACATCCTTGGGTGTAATAGACACAGAAGAAAGTTTATTTGTATCACCACAGGGTTGCACTGTGGATACAAGAACAATAGGAATGTGCCACGTCCTGATTAAATTGAAAATATTAAATGGGGACTAGGGATGGGCCCGGTGCTCGATGCGAACCCACGTTCGCATCGAGCACCGGGCGTTCGCTCGCTCGGCGAGCCCAGAACTATTTTGGCCGCTCGCATCACGTTCGTGTGATGCGAGCGGCCCCGCAATGCATTGCGGCCGGCGCGGCCGGCGCAGTGCATTGCTGGCTGATGATTGGCCAAGCATGCACTGTGACCCCGCATGCTTGGCCAATCACAGCCCCGGAAACTCGAAGAGCCATAATTGGCTACAGGCAGGACGCCTGTAGCCAATTACAGCTCAGGGGCTGTAGTACACGCCCCCCCCCCTATAAAAGGCCGCCACGCCGTCTGCGCCGGTCACATGCTGTTCCGGCGCAGATTGAGCAGGCTGATTCTGTGACACTCTGCTGGATTTAGTTAGGTAGAGAGATTCACTTACAGAGATTGAGTTAGATAGATTCAGTTACAAAGATTGATTGAGAAAGAGGGGCTTGTAGTGTGTTCGTGGCAGGCAGGCAGAGCTCCTATATTTTGTTACCAGAAGCACCTATAGGACTTGTAGTGTGTTTGTGGCAGGCAGGCAGAGCTCCTATATTTTGTTACCAGAAGCACCTATAGGACTTGTAGTGTGTTCGTGGCAGGCAGGCAGAGCTCCTATATTTTGTTACCAGAAGCACCTATAGGACTTGTAGTGTGTTCGTGGCAGGCAGGCAGAGCTCCTATATTTTGTTACCAGAAGCACCTATAGGACTTGTAGTGTGTTCGTGGCAGGCAGCCAGAGCTCCTATATTTTGTTCCAGAAGCACCTATAGGACTTGAAGTGTGTTAGTCCCATCACACACACAGAGCTATATTTTGTTCCCAGAAGCACCTATAGGACTTGAAGTGTGTTAGTCCCATCACACACACAGAGCTATATTTTCTTCCCAGAGGCACCTATAGGACTTGAAGTGTGTTAGTCCCATCACACACACAGAGCTATATTTTGTTCCCAGAGGCACCTATAGGACTTGAAGTGTGTTAGTCCCATCACACACACAGAGCTATATTTTGTTCCCAGAAGCACCTATAGGACTTGAAGTGTGTTAGTCCCATCACACACACAGAGCTATATTTTGTTCCCAGAAGCACCTATAGGACTTGAAGTGTGTTAGTCCCATCACACACACAGAGCTATATTTTGTTCCAGAAGCACCTATAGGACTTGAAGTGTGTTAGTCCCATCACACACACAGAGCTATATTTTGTTCCCAGAAGCACCTATAGGACTTGAAGTGTGTTAGTCCCATCACACACACAGAGCTATATTTTGTTCCCAGAAGCACCTATAGGACTTGAAGTGTGTTAGTCCCATCACACACACAGAGCTATATTTTGTTCCCAGAAGCACCTATAGGACTTGAAGTGTGTTAGTCCCATCATACAGACCTTTATTTCCTTCCCAGAAGCACATATAGGACTTGAAGTGTGTTAGTCCCATCTCACACACACAGAGCTATATTTTGTTCCCAGAAGCACCTATAGGACTTGAAGTGTGTTAGTCCCATCACACACACAGACCTTTATTTTCTTCCCAGAAGCACCTATAGGACTTGAAGTGTGTTAGTCCCATCACACACACAGAGCTATATTTTGTTCCCAGAAGCACCTATAGGACTTGAAGTGTGTTAGTCCCATCACACAGACCTTTATTTCCTTCCCAGAAGCACCTATAGGACTTGAAGTGTGTTAGTCCCATCACACACACAGAGCTATATTTTGTTCCCAGAAGCACCTATAGGACTTGAAGTGTGTTAGTCCCATCACACACACAGACCTTTATTTTCTTCCCAGAAGCACCTATAGGACTTGAAGTGTGTTAGTCCCATCACACACACAGAGCTATATTTTGTTCCCAGAAGCACCTATAGGACTTGAAGTGTGTTAGTCCCATCACACAGACCTTTATTTCCTTCCCAGAAGCACCTATAGGACTTGAAGTGTGTTAGTCCCATCACACACACAGAGCTATATTTTCTTCCCAGAAGCACCTATAGGACTTGAAGTGTGTTAGTCCCATCACACACACAGAGCTATATTTTGTTCCCAGAGGCACCTATAGGACTTGAAGTGTGTTAGTCCCATCACACACACAGAGCTATATTTTGTTCCCAGAAGCACCTATAGGACTTGAAGTGTGTTAGTCCCATCACACACACAGAGCTATATTTTCTTCCCAGAAGCACCTATAGGACTTGAAGTGTGTTAGTCCCATTACACACACAGAGCTATATTTTCTTCCCAGAAGCACCTATAGGACTTGAAGTGTGTTAGTCCCATCACACACACAGAGCTATATTTTGTTCCCAGAGGCACCTATAGGACTTGAAGTGTGTTAGTCCCATTACACACACAGAGCTATATTTTCTTCCCAGAAGCACCTATAGGACTTGAAGTGTGTTAGTCCCATCACACACACAGAGCTATATTTTGTTCCCAGAAGCACCTATAGGACTTGAAGTGTGTTAGTCCCATCACACACACAGAGCTATATTTTGTTCCCAGAAGAACCTATAGGACTTGAAGTGTGTTAGTCCCATCACACACACAGAGCTATATTTTGTTCCCAGAAGCACCTATAGGACTTGAAGTGTGTTAGTCCCATCACACACACAGAGCTATATTTTCTTTCCCAGAAGCACCTATAGGACTTGAAGTGTGTTAGTCCCATCACACACACAGACCTTTATTTTCTTCCCAGAAGCACCTATAGGACTTGAAGTGTGTTAGTCCCATCACACAGAGCTCCTCTATTTTCTTTGCAGAAGCACCCATAGGACTTCTAGTGTGTTAGTGGCATCACACAGAGCTCCTATATATTCTTCTCAGCAGCACCCACAGGACTTCTAGTGTGTTAGTGGCATCACACAGAGCTCCTCTATTTTCTTTGCAGAAGCACCCACAGGACTTCTAGTGTGTTAGTGGCATCACACAGAGCTCCTCTATTTTCTTTGCAGAAGCACCCATAGGACTTCTAGTGTGTTAGTGGCATCACACAGAGCTCCTATATATTCTTCTCAGCAGCACCCACAGGACTTCTAGTGTGTTAGTGGCATCACACAGAGCTCCTCTATTTTCTTTGCAGAAGCACCCATAGGACTTCTAGTGTGTTAGTGGCATCACACAGAGCTCCTATATATTCTTCTCAGCAGCACCCACAGGACTTCTAGTGTGTTAGTGGCATCACACAGAGCTCCTCTATTTTCTTTGCAGAAGCACCCATAGGACTTCTAGTGTGTTAGTGGCATCACACAGAGCTCCTATATATTCTTCTCAGCAGCACCCACAGGACTACCGACTACAATGGCTGGAAGACCGCCAAGGGGAGGCAGAGCGTGCAGAGCCAAGAACACAGGGCAGGCAGGCTCTGTTTCTAGTGGACGTGGCCGTGGGCGTGGTCGTGCATCGTCATCAGCACGTGGCCATGGGACACGCGCGTCTTTGTTTTCGGCAGCTGGACATGTGGAGCCGCATCATGCTGAAGGCTTGGTAGAATGGATGACCAAGCCCTCCTCATCCTCCTCATCCTCTCTCACCCAGGCTCAGGGTACTGACAGAGCATCATCAGCCACCCTTCCCTAGACCCACCATGTCCTCCTGAGGAGTCCCCCGAACTCTTTGAGCACAGTGTTGGGTACATGCTCCAGGAGGATGCCCAACGATTCGAAGGCTCGGATGACGATACCCAGCTTGAGGAATCTGGCAGTACTGTTCCACCAGCTGCAGCTTACTGCCAGGTTTGCTCTAGTGGTGAAGAGGGAGGGGATGATGAGGTCACTGACTCCACGTGGGTGCCTCAAGGGAGAGAGGATGAGGAGGAGGACGAGGAGGAGGAGGATGCGGCGTCACATGTCCAACGAGGCAGGATGCCCCCTGGAGGCCAGGTAGAGGCCAGCACAGCAACTGTACAACACCGCAGAGCTCCGCCTGTGCAGGGCGCTGCCTCTGCACGTTATCAGAAAAGTTCTTTGGTGTGGGCCTTTTTTGAGACGAGTGCAGCAGATCGCACCACTGCTATTTGCAATATTTGTCTCAAGCGTATCTCGCGTGGCCAAAACATCAGCCGCTTGGGCACGACAAGCATGACCAGGCATATGGCGTCCTGCCATGCAGCTCGTTGGCAGGCACACATAAAAGACCCACACCAAAGAACTAAGCGGACCTCTCCTTGCTCCTCCTCAGCTGGGATCTCCATCCCCACTACACCTTCAGTCCTCTCTGAAAGCTGCTCTGAGAGGACTGAAGGTGTAGAATTAGGTGTGTCACAACCAAGTACTTGCAGTACACCGACGTCCGATTGCAGCAGGCAAATTTCCCTGCCCCAGCTGCTGGACCGTAGAAAGAAGTACACTCCCAGCCATCCACATGCCCAGCGGTTGAATGCTAGCCTTGCTAAATTGCTAGCACTTCAACTGCTGCCTTTTCAGTTGGTAGACTCGGCCCCCTTCCGTGAGTTTGTTCAATGTGCGGTTCCTCAGTGGCAGGTTCCCAAACGCCACTTTTTCTCGCGGAAGGCGATTCCGTCTCTCTACCGGCATGTGGAGGGCAATGTCCATGCCTCGCTGGACAGGGCGGTCAGCGGTAAGGTGCATATTACCGCTGACTCATGGTCCAGCAGGCATGGACAGGGACGGTACCTTTCTTTCACGGCCCATTGGGTCACTCTATTGGCAGCTGGGAGGGATGCAGGACAAGGTGCAGTAGTGTTGGAGGTTGTTCCGCCACCACGCCTCCAAAACGCGACTACTGCTACTGGTTGTGACACACCTCTCTCCTCCACCCCCTCCTCTTCTTCTTCCTCCAGTGCTCTGTCCTTGGAACCAGCGGTGCTCCGTAGGCGTACAAGGGGCTACGCAAGTACGCAGGCAAAAAGATGCCATGCCGTGCTTGCGCTGGTGTGTTTGGGGGACAGGAGCCACACTGGGCCAGAGGTTCTGGCAGCTCTGCAGGGGCAGGCCGAGAGGTGGTTGACGCCACGTCAGCTTAAGCCAGGAATGGTCGTTTCTGACAATGGCACCAACCTCCTCTCCGCCCTGCGACAGGGGCAGCTCACCCATGTGCCCTGCATGGCTCACGTCCTCAACCTGGTGGTGCAGCGGTTCTTGGGCAGGTTCCCAGGCTTACAGGATGTCCTGAGGCAGGCCAGGAAAGTCTGTGTGCATTTCCGCCGATCTTATAATGCCAGTGCTCGGCTGACTGAGCTGCAAAAGGAGCTGAACCTGCCCAAGAACCGCCTAATATGTGACATGCCCACCAGGTGGAACTCAACGTTGGCCATGCTGCAGCGACTGCACACGCAGCAGAGGGCCATCAATGAGTACCTTTGCGACTACGGCACCAGGACAGGGTCAGGGGAGCTTGGTTTTTTTTCCCCACGTCAGTGGAGCATGATCAGGGATGCATGCACTGTCCTCTCACCATTTGAGGAGGCCACGAGGATGGTGAGCAGTGACAGTGCATGCATCAGTGACACTGTCCCTCTTGTCCACCTGTTGGAGCATACGCTGCGTGGGATAATGGACAGGGCACAGGAAGAGGAGGACTTCCTTGCCTCTCAAGGCCCCCTTTATCCGGACAGTGTTCCTTCTGTCCCACCCATCACACAGGAAGAGGATGAGGAGGAGGAGGAGGAGGAGGAGGAGGATTGTGTGAGCATGGAGGTGGAGCCTGGCACTCAGCATCAGCAGCAGCAGTCTTTTAGGGATGATGTACAGTCCCAACAAACCAGTGGACTTGTACGTGGCTGGGAGGAGGTGGCTGGCGATCATGTCATCCTCAGTGACCCAGAAGACTCCGGACCGAATGCCTCAGCTAACCTACGCTGCATGGCCTCCCTGATCCTGCAAAGCCTGCGGAAGGATCCTCGTGTTCTTCGGATCAAGGAGAGGGACCATTACTGGCTGGCCACTCTCCTTGATCCGCGGTACAAGGGTAAGGTTGCGGACCTTATCTTGCCGTCGCAGAGGGAGCAGAGGATGAGACATCTCAGGGAGGCCTTGCAGAAAGGTCTGTGCAACGCGTTCCCAGAAACTGGGAGGCTACAAACTCCTGGTCCTGGGCGACGAGTTGCTGAGGCTTCGGTCAGTGGCAGAAGGAGCGGTGGGGAAGGTGGACGTCTGACCGATGCGTTCAGACAATTTTTTAGTCCGCAGCCCCAAGGTATGATCGGTTCCAGCAACCATCGCCAGCGTCTGATATACATGGTGCAGGAATACCTTGGGGCAAGGTCAGACTTGGACACCTTTCCCACCGAAAATCCTCTGGCTTACTGGGTCCTGAGGATGGATCACTGGCCAGAGCTTGCACAGTATGCAATTGAGCTACTGGCCTGTCCTGCCTCCAGCGTTCTTTCCGAACGCACATTCAGTGCTGCTGGAGGATTTGTGACTGATCATAGGGTGCGCCTGTCCACCGCCTCGGTTGATCGACTGACATTCATCAAAATGAATCAGTCTTGGATCACCACCAGCTACCAGGCACCTGAGGCGGATATAACCGAATAATTTTTAATGTCACATCCCTTCAAGACTGCCTATGCTGATTCTGAGTGACTGTCCTCTTATGTTCACTGACTATCCTCTTCCTCCTCCTCAATGATCCATGCCACCACACCAGTGCCTAAGGCACAATTTTTAAGCCCCTGTTTAACAGGGGCGTGTACTTCCAATTTTTTAAAAAAATGCTTCGCAACACGTGTGACTGCTGTGCTCCAAGTACAGTCTCTGTGAGGGGTTGCAGTGTTGTGGCACCAGCACCAGTGCCTAAGGCACAATTTTTCAGCCCCTGTTTAACAGGGGCGGGTAATTACAATTTTTAAAAAAAATGCTTCGCAACACGTGTGACTGCTGTGCTCCAAGTACAGTATCTGTGAGGGGTTGCAGTGTTGTGGCACCAGCACCAGTGCCTAAGGCACAATTTTTCAGCCCCTGTTTAACAGGGGCGGGTACTTACAATTTGTTAAAAAAATGCTTCGCAACACGTGTGACTGCTGTGCTCCAAGTACAGTATCTGTGAGGGCCGGGTTGCAGTGTTGTGGCACCAGCACCAGTGCCTAAGGCACAATTTTTCAGCCCCTGTTTAACAGGGGCGGGTACTTACAATTTTTTAAAAAAAATGCTTCGCAACACGTGTGACTGCTGTGCTCCAAGTACAGTATCTGTGAGGGCCGGGTTGCAGTGTTGTGGCACCAGCACCAGTGCCTAAGGCACAATTTTTCAGCCCCTGTTTAACAGGGGCGGGTACTTACAATTTTTTAAAAAAAATGCTTCGCAACACGTGTGACTGCTGTGCTCCAAGTACAGTATCTGTGAGGGCCGGGTTGCAGTGTTGTGGCACCAGCACCAGTGCCTAAGGCACAATTTTTCAGCCCCTGTTTAACAGGGGCGGGTACTTACAATTTTTTAAAAAAATGCTTCGCAACACGTGTGACTGCTGTGCTCCAAGTACAGTATCTGTGAGGGCCGGGTTGCAGTGTTGTGGCACCAGCACCAGTGCCTAAGGCACAATTTTTCAGCCCCTGTTTAACAGGGGCGGGTACTTACAATTTTTAAAAAAAATGCTTCGCTAAACGTGTGACTGCTGTGCTCCAAGTACAGTATCTGTGAGGGCCGGGTTGCAGTGTTGTGGCACCAGCACCAGTGCCTAAGGCACAATTTTTCAGCCCCTGTTTAACAGGGGCGTGTACTTCCAATTTTTTAAAAAAATGCTTCGCAACACGTGTGACTGCTGTGCTCCAAGTACAGTCTCTGTGAGGGGTTGCAGTGTTGTGGCACCAGCACCAGTGCCTAAGGCACAATTTTTCAGCCCCTGTTTAACAGGGGCGGGTAATTACAAATCTTGATCTAATAGTTCACAGCAGGGCCCATTCCTGCGCCCACCAAGAGTAACTATGAGGGCCTGCAGTCTTGTGGCAACACCGTCCACCACCACCGCCAAAGGCCCAATTTTTCTGCCCTGTTCATCAGGTGCTTGCAATTACAAATCTTGATCTAATAACTCACAGCAGGGCCCATTCCTGCGCCCACCAAGAGTAACTATGAGGGCCTACAGTCTTGTGGCAACACCGTCCACCACCACCGCCAAAGGCCCAATTTTTCTGCCCTGTTCATCAGGTGCTTGCAATTACAAATCTTGATCTAATAACTCACAGCAGGGCCCATTCCTGCGCCCACCAAGAGTAACTGTGAGAGCTTACAGTCTTGTGGCAACACCGTCCACCACCACCCCCAATTTTTCTGCCCTGTTCAACAGGTGCATGCAATTACAAATCTTGATCTATTAACTCATAGCAGGGCCCATTCCTGTGCCCACCAGTCTTGTGGCTACACCAACATCTAATAGGGCAAATTTCTGCAGAGTATATACGCCAGGCCCCTACTTTCAAACATCCAACTTACAAACGACTCCTACTTGCAAATGGAAAGAGAAAACAGGAAGTGAGAGGAAATCTACCCCTAGGAAGGGAAATTCTATCCTGTTAGATTTAATTTGGGAAAAAGGTATCTCCTCTCTACTGATACTTTATCACCAATCCTTGTTTCAATTAAAACCCCACTTTTCCAAAAACATTTGTCATTGGGACGGAAAGTGAGGTGACATGTTCTGAACAGATGTGCAAAGACAGCAAATGTTACAGGGGTGATAACCCCTCCCTATGTTCTCCAAAAAGCTTAAAAAATAGATTTTTTTGGGATGGAGCTACACTTCATAATGTACCTGTTCAGATTCTACTTAAGAACAAACCTAAAGCCGCAAGTGGTTTTAAATGGCTTCTTTTTTTCCTTTACAAATGTCATTTTGTGCAAGGACAGTTCTAAACACGGGAAACACATGCCACTTCACAGGCATACTTTAGACACCCCCCAGGTACCATATTTAAAGGAAAATTTCACTTTTTTTTTTTTCACTTTATGCATCATTAAAATGACTGCTCCCGAAAAAACGTTAGTTTTTAAAAGTTCTTTTTGCATTGATATATGTCCCCTGGGGCAGGACCCGGGTCCCCAAACCTGTTTTATGACATTAACATGCATATTGGCCATTGTAATTAGCACTTTTGATTTCGAACGTTCGCGTCCATTATAACGTATAGGGTTCGAAAATTCGCGCGAACTTTCGGTCCGTTCGAAGGTTCTGGTTCGAACCGAACCCGGGGGTGTTCGGCTCATCCCTAATGGGGACTATATAGGCACCACAATGCACAAAGTTTAAAAGTTAAACATCTTTATTACAAAAAAGTAAAAAAATGAATAAGTAATTAACACAGACTCAAAACACATATACAAATATAAAAATTTTATTAAAGATATCACAAATATTAAAAAATAAACTTAAAAGCAAACCCACAATTTAGCCAACCACAGTTTATCCCGTCCTTGGGATCCGATTAATTGGCCAACGCGTTTCATGGGCAAACCTGCTTCATCAGGGCCTCGGATCCTTTTCAGAAATACTGTAATCCTATACAAGAATATGTATGAAACATTGATCAATGAGTAGCGTATTAAATAGTAATTTTATATATACATTATTGATAAAACATAACATATCCACCATGAATATAAAAAAGGAGGATGGGTTAAGAACTTCACAACATAATCAACTACTTAATGTCGATCGACAATACATCGATCAAACCTAATCGCCTATAAAAAAATTACCTAAAAGAACTCAACCCAGTCCTCCAAAAGCTACCTCATATTAGACATTAAGATTTAAGGTTCATCAAAAATATCACGTTGGAAAGGAAACGGTAGAACAAGGGGGGAGAAGGGGAAGGGAAGGAGGAGGGAGGGAAGGAGGAAAAGAAGGGGGAGGGGGGAAGGACGGGGGAACATGTGTGCAAATAAAGTACAGAAAATTTCATATAACAATTCATCAAATAAATTAAGGGAGAAGTATAGCCAAAGCTTGTTTGGTTGTACTTCTATGGATCACAGGAGTGCCTGTTTTCAGCAGAGAGCGGGCTGAAGTTTGTTCTCTGCTGACGTCACAGAAGTCCGTTCAGGCACCGTGATACAACCAAAAACGTAAATGTATTTTATTGGGATTTTATGGGATATACCAACACAAAGTGACACATAATTGTGAAAAGGAAAATGATAAATGGTTTTCCAAATTATTTACAAAAAAAAATATATGTGAAAAGTGTGGCGTGCATTTGTATTCAGCCCCCCTGAGTCAATACTTTGAAATATCATCTTTCGCTGCAATTATAGTTGGGCGTGTCTCTACCAGCTTTACACATCTAGAGTGACATTTTTGCCCATTCTTCTTTGCCCATTTTTCTTTGCAAAATAGCTCAAGCTCTGTCAGATTGGATGGAAAGCATCTGTGAACAGCAATTTTCAACTCTTGCCACAGATTTAGGTCTGGACTTTGACTGGGCCATTCTAATACATGAATATGCTTTGCTCTAAACCATTCCATTGTAGCTCTGGCTGTACGTTTAGGGTCATTGTCCTGCTGGAAGGTGAACCTCCGCCCCAGTCTCAGACTCTACAGGTTTTCTTCTAAGATTGCCCTGTATTTGGCTCCATCCATCTTTCCATCAACTTTGACCAGCTTTCCTGTTCCTGCTGAAGAAAAGCATCCCCACAACATGATGCTGCCACCACCATGTTTCACGGTGAGGATGGTGTGTTCAGGGTGATGGGCAGTGTTAGTTTTCCACCACACATAACGTTTTGCTTTCAATTTTGGTCTCATCTGACCGGAGCACCTTCTTCCACATGTTTGCTGTGTCTTTCACATGGCTTATCACAAACTGCAAATGGGCATCTTATGACTTTCTTCTTGCCACTCTTCCATAAGGGCTAGATTTGTGGAGTGCACGACTAATAGTTGTCCGGTGGGTGAGTTGTGATGAGTTGTGATGAGGCTGTGATTGGATGGGCTCAGCCACTGCTTCTTTAAGAAAGAATTTAAGCTTTTATCAGTTCATCATCCAAGCTTGTAGTTTCAAGGATCAGGTTCTACTCTTTCTTACTAAGGTGCCCTCTACTAACCTGTGAGTAATTCTAGGGTTTTTCCTCTACTGGATTATGGTCTTTAGTTTCCATGTTTTTGGAGTTCTACCAGGTAAAAGTGTTGGCTGAATCTGATGCCAGCTTCAAACGTAAGATCTTTCAGGTGGCTCTTTGAGCTGCAGGCAGTTCCCTGTTTTTGATTGTTTTTTTGGGCTTGTTAGTATTTGTTTGCTGTGTTGCACACCCCTCAGTTGATTGCTTTTAGATGTCCCGGGTTAGGATTTCTGTGGCCCTTGATGGACAAGAAATAAAATAGGATTTGTGTACTCATTGTAACATCCTTTTCTTGGTGTCTATTGAGGGACACAAGTCCCACCCCTTTTTCTTTATGTTCATGCTCTTACTAATACTCTGCTACAAAACTGAGGCATTCTGGTTGTGGACAGGAATTATTCTGTGCTGGCTAATAGCTTTTTTTTTTTGCCAGTGTTCATGTCTCCTTTAGGCAGCATTATAACAGAAGGTTCAAGACTTCCAGGGTCCCTCCATGTACTCAAAATAAAGGATTTAAAGCGAGTACAAAATGTATTTATTTTTTTAAAGAAAAAAAAACAAAAAATATATAAACCAAATGTAAATTCTTTTTATATTTTATATAAACACGAACAATGAACTTGTTTGTTATAGGTGTTTGAAAAGTGCAAACAAATTGTTGATCCTGTGAACTGGTAACCTCCTTTGCAGATCTTAAGCAGTTCATTTAACCTTGTCTAGTTTAACACTGTGAATTGCATAACGCTCTACCCCATGTGATATGGAGCCGTGAAGAGGGGGGGGGGGGGTGTTCTGTAGCGGTAACACACTTGCTGTCTAATGCCGGGTACACACGAGCAGATTTTCCGTCGGAAATATCTTGGATGTTTTTTCCGACGGAATTCCGCTCCAGCTTGGCTTGCATACACACGGTCACACAAAAGTTCGCTGAACTTTCGACCGCGAAGAACACGGTGACGTAGAACACTACGACAAGCCTAGAAAATGAAGTTCAATGCCTCCGAGCATGCGTCAAATTGTTTCCGAGCATGCGTAGGAATTTTGCGCGTCGGAATTGTACAGACGATCGGAATTTACAATCGACACTTTTTCCGACTGAAAAATTCAGAACATGCTCTCAATCTTTTACTGGCGGAAATTCGGCCAGCAAAAGTCCAATGGAGCATACACACGGTCGCATTTTCTGAAAATCTCTCATTGGTCTTTTGCTGGCCAAATTTCCGATTTGTGTGTACGTGGCATTAGAGTTATACTGTACACTTTCCTTAATGGAAACAGTACAGTGAGTGAGCATCATCACCCTAGGACAGGAAATATGTTGATGGCTGAAACACCAGGTGGGAAAAAGGGAAATAGCCTGAAAAAAGGAAAACCAATGTAGCCATAGCATCTTGGGACTTGAAAGTTAAAATAAGTTTTTATCCTTGGGTTTTGATCCCCTAGACCAGCTGAAATTTCAAATCAGGATTCCAAGAGGGTTGCCTTATTTGACTACTAAATTTTAGAGGAAACAAGCAGTATGCCTGAGTGACAGTAAACTGCTTGCCACACACTATACGAAAAATCGTTCAAACTCGTTTTTTTACAATAAGGAACACTTTGTCGTGACTCGTGAGAGCAAATGTTAGTGCCATCATGTACCAAACTTTGAACAATTAAAATTTCAGTGGACATAAATATTTAGTTTTTCATCCGTTTTGTCACATATGGGCAGTGTGACCTATACAATTTTTAACGGACAAGAAACACATTAACCTTTCAGTTTATCATTCCTTTCGGCAGAAGTTTTCCAAGCTGTTTCTTCCATTTTTTTTGGGCTCTGAAAAGTCAAAAATGATTTTCTGTGTGTCCACTGGACGAAAAATTAACAAACGGTCCAAATTACAATTTTGCAAACTATTTTTTTTCTAGTGTATAGGCACCATAGGTTTTTTCTTTTTTTCTGCACAAAGCTGCTATCTGAATCTATATGAAGATACTGAATGTTTGTATATCGAAGGCCAGGAAGTGTGTTCAGATGTGCCCCCATGTTTCTGTTATAAAGACCGATGGATGGATTTGTTTTTATATTTAATCAGACTGGTTTGCCATAAGCAGACTATTTTTTGTGATTGATATAACTATAAATAATAATGGCAATAATATATTAAGAGAAAGGTGTGATTGCAAAAAAGAAACATGAAAAACAAAATAGGATTTTTACATATTGTGGAAAAAAAAAAAAAGAAGTTCAACACATGCCTTCCGCTGATGTACTATGGTGGAATTAGATATATCTGCAGAGCCTGAAATTTTCGGCTGACTCCTTCTTTTACTTTATTTCATCTGCCTTCAGGCTTCTTACGGTGTGAATATACAAGTCTATTTTTAGCTGAAGTGCTACTTTCCAAGTTTACAGGCGCTAGGTTTTTTTTTTGTTTTTTTTTTTTACTCCTCTGTTCTTTCGGCTCCTGAAAGTGTTATGCAGATTAGCATAGATTAACCAATATGATTCTCCATAAAGCATGCTGCACTGTATAATGCCATTGGTTTACTTACAATGGGAGATGATTTATTTTCAAGCAAGAAAACCATACATTGCTATTTTAACATGTTTTAACATATTTTAGCAAATAAAATGAGCTGCTTTGAATATGCAGCTGCTATGGAGATTTGAATGGGAATGAAAACATTGCCTTTTTTCTTTCTCTAGTTTTATCATTTTGTGACTCTTTTTGTGATTTTTTTTTTTTTCCTATTTTATTTTCTATTGTGAGGAGCACACCCAGCAGTAAACAGTATTTTAGTTAAAATCAGGTATGCAATTTGCATGGAACAATTTAGGAATAGTTTCTGTGCTAAACAATGATTAACCTCATAAACAGAGCTGCAAGCTACATTCTTTATGAAGGTAACGCCTCATTATATCTTTATTAGGGAGAGAATAGGGCTTGCTCTGCAGAAAAAACATAGGATACATATTTACACAGATATGTCTTGAAAATGTTGCATGTGATGGGGGAACGGGAAACTGCGTTAGTTATGGAGTGATTATGATATTTGGAATCACAGACAGTAATTCAGATATATGCAAAATAGGGCATTACAGGCAGATCTCTACTTGTTGTGATCCAGTCACTTATTTACGTTTATTAACCATTTCAGCCCCAGAAGATTTTCCCTCTTCCTGACCAGAGCACTTTTTACAATGTGGCACTGCGTCGATTTAACTGGTAATTGCGCGGTCATGCAATGCTGTACCCAAATGAAATTTGCATCCTTTTTTTTTTTTTCCACAAATAGTTTTATTTTGGTTGTATTTGATAACCTCTGCGTTTTTTTGTTTTTTTTTGCGCTATAAACAAAAAGTGCGACAATTTTGAAAAAAAAAAAGATTTTTTACTTTTTGCTATAAAAAATATCCCCAGAAATGTTTTTAAAAAAACAAATTTCTTCATCAGTTTAGGCCAATATATATTCTTCTACATATTTTTGGTAAAACAAAATCGCGCCTGCCGGCCAGGCACATCGGGTAAATTCCAATAAAATACAGTTGTGCTCATAAGTTTACATATTTTTTTTTTTTCAGAGAATATGAATGATAACACAAAAAATGTTCTTTCACTTGTGGTTAGGGTTTGGCTGAAGCCATTTATTATCAATCAACTGTGTTAACTCTTTTTAAATCATAATGACAAAAGAAACTACCCAAATGACCCCGATCAAAAGTTTACATACCCCAGTTCTTAATACGGTATATTGCTCCCTTTAACATCAATGACAGCTTGAAGTCTTTTGTGGTATTTGTGGATGATGCTCTTTATCTTCTCAGATGGTAAAGCTGTCCATTCCTCTTGCCAAAAAGCCTCCCAGTTCCTGTAAATTCTTAGGCTGTCTTGCATGAACTGCACATTTGAGATCTCCCAAGAGTGGCTCAATGATATTGAGGTCAGGAGACTGAGATGGCCACTCCAACATAACATAATGCATTCATCTTGCCATAAATTTTAACAAAATTTCTTGTGCCTTAGTAGCTCATACATCCCCAAAACATCAGTGATCCACCTCCTTGTTTCACAGTAAGAATGGTGTACCTCTTCACCATAGGCCTTGTTGACTCCTCCAAATGAAGCGTTTATGGTTGTGGCCAAAAAGCAAAATTTTGGTCTCATCATTCCAAGTGATTTTGTGCCAGAAGGTTTGAGGCTTGTCTCTGTGCTGTTTGGCGTATTGTAAGTGGGATACTTTGTGGCATTTGCATAGTAATGGCTTTCTTTTGGCTATTTGACCATACAGCCCATTTTTCTTCAAGTGCCTCCTTATTGTGCATCTTCAAACAGCCACACCACATGTTTTCAGAGAGTCCTGTATTTCACCTTAAGTTATTTGTGGGTTTTTCTTTGCATCCCGAACAATTTTCCTGCCAGTTGGTCTACCTGACCGTCGGTGGTTTGGTTTCAACAGAACCCCTCATTTTCCACTTCTTGATTAGAGTGTGAACACTGCTGATTGGCATAGTTGGTGGTAGATCCAAAAGCTATTGTACAATCTGATTATGTAGTGAATGGTAAGCTGGCCATAGATGGATCAGTTTGTTTGATCAGTTAGTGTCTGATTGAAAAAACTGAGCAGATCCCCTCATCCACACAAACGAGGTGGATGGAGGAATCCTCTCCACTGTGACATTTCATTGATGGTGGTTAGAATACATTGATTAGCGCTGCAGATGAAAGGAAACCTTTCCAACAAGCTGGTTTGAGAGAAGTTGATCATATTAGATCAACTTCTCTTTAGCAGGAATGGCCATAGATAGATTGAAACCCATCCAATCCTTGGTGAACCAGCTGAATTTCCATTCATGTCCAGACTTAGTAGCTCCTGTGTAAAATCCTTGTTGTTTTCTGATGCCTGGGGAGCTGGGGAAATGACCAAGCCTCCCATGTACATGAGTTGTTTAGGCCCATTCAGATATGTGTGTCCTGTGCAGGGCTCTCGTGTGCATTGTGTGCATCCCTGTGCCATTGTTCTATTCATTTCTTTTGGCACCCAAACCTGCATGTTATATTAGAATACAGAGTGCATGCAACCTCATGTCCCAGTAAAAATGAATGTGGTGCTGGCACAGGGATGCACCCAATGCTCATGCATCCCCATGCTGATAAGATAGCCCTGCATTGGAGCCACATGTCTGCACCTAATCTTAAAAGGTTCTTAATAAAAACAGAATCAGAAAGAACAGTTGTTGTCATGGCTAGAACTGTGATATCATGCCTGAAAGAAGGTTACCGGTTAGCTGAGTAGTGGCAGCCTCAGCAGCACAGAGACACCACTTACTTTGCAGTAGGACTGGAGAGGAGGGGACCAGAGGGAAAGGGCACAGGAGGGGAGGAGTCGCAACACAGAGGAGGGGTCACCTCCACATTGTCCAGAGCAGGGAGAAAAAAATCAGGAGGCTAGGGGGCAGAGCTGGTGATGTCACACAGACATCAGGATACTCTGAAAGTAGGAGTGATAGAAATGAATGGAGAGGGGAAGGAGAAGCCGCTGTCCAGGCAAGCAGAGGAGCAGGAAAGCTGTATGTATGTGGAATCATAGGAAAGCATTGATATTGTTTCCCAAACTCATGCGGCCCGCCCACTCAACTCTACTATCCACTGTGCAGGCAGGGGGTGGGTGTAGTGTTATGATCTAGCCTACACGCAGGAACAAAGCTGCTCTCTGCCTACTCTGTTAGATTCGGCACTCGGCAGAACATTCTGTGCTGGGCATGGTTATAAATGGCTCCACCCAGGGCAGCTGCCTGTCCCGCCCACCCCTAGTACCGGCCCTGCTGCATATCACCCTGAACACACCATCCCCACCGTGAAACATGGCAGCATCATATTGTGGGGATATTTTTCTTCAGCAGGGACAGGGAAGCTGGTCAGAGTTGATGGGAAGATGGATGGAGCCAAATACAGGGCAATCTTAGAAGAAAACCTGTTAGTCTGCAAAAGATTTGAGATGGAGGTTCACCTTCCAGCAGGACAACAACCCTAAACATACAGCCAGAGCTACAATGGAATGGTTTAGATTGAAGTATATTCATATGTTTAAAATGGCCCAGTCAAAGTCCAGACCTAAATCCAAATGAATATGTGGCAAGACTTTAAAATTGCTGTTCACAGACGCTCTTCATCCAATATGACAGAGCTTGAGTTTTGTTGCAAAGAAGAATTGGCAAAAATGTCACTCTCTAGATGTGCAAAGCTGGTGGAGACATCCCCAAAAAGACTTGCAGCTGTAATTGCAGCGAAAGGTGGTTCTACAAAGTATTGACTCTTGGAGGCTAAATACAAATGCACGCAACACTTTTCACATATTTATTTGTGAAAAATTTTGGAAACCATTCACATAAATATCACATAAAATCCCAATAAAATAAATTTACATTTTTGGTTGTAACATGACAAAATTTGGAAAATTGCAAGGGGTATAAATACTTTTTGACGGCACTGTAAGTGAGCCTTTTTATTTAATTCTGAGAGTTACATCTGCTCTGCCAGTTTTGGAGACCCGATTTGACTCTGCAGCAGTTCAGTAACATTTAGAATTCATTAGGCACACGGTTGGTGGGTTGCAAAAATGCACATCTGAGCTGTGGTTTTGCAGCCTGCCAACCGTCCCTCCTTAAGCTGCAATAGGCAGCAGACGGAGGTGTTTATATGCTGCAGTCACGATGCTTTGCATCACGCCCACAGCAAAGTTTACCCAACTTGTAGTGATTGCTCAGTGGGCAGAAAGCAAAAGTATACAAGCTACCACTGTGAACTACAACTCCATGTGTACTCATTCAGAGCGCTGTACACACAACCAATGTGAGAGCGGCATAGAGACGCTGTCAATCACTGCCATGGAGGAGGGGGGGCATGGCTGTTGCTCTGTGTCCCACTAATACCAGCTGTTTGTGCAACACTGTAAGCAGCTGCATTTCCATTTTTGCGGTGGCTCCATTACTAGTACTGTCTCAATAGAGCCACAAACCTCCTCACTACCCCCCACCCCTTCCTGGGACACACGCAAAGATGGCTGAAGCTGAATGGGACCTGAGACCCGCCCACTTCTCCACCTACCTGCTTTAATTGACAGTTTAGAATTGTGCATGTTCATTGGTGAATAGGACCTATAACCTGCCCTGGCATTGGCTGGGCATTGAAGTTTTACTGGCTGGGCTGGTTGAAACCATTGGAGGAGGTAGGAGAGGACCTGCAGGAGAAAGGGGGGTGGGGTGTTGTCACAGTTTACCGTATTGAGGGGGAGATATTTTTACAAATTTATGAACTTGTCTATTAAACACAGTTGAGTTCTTGCCTTGAACCATATAAAAAAGCAAACGCTATCTAAAAGCCTTTTCTACAATAAAATGACTGCTGTAAAGTGTGCCAATTTGTCTACTGGTAGGGTCACCTTTTAAATAAACATTTTGTATTCGCTTTTTATCTAACCATTTTATAGATGCATACAAATTAAAACATGGCCCAGTGTTACAAATTAACGCTGAATAAGGCAAACTCAAAAAATGTATTAGAAAACCTTTATTTTCAATTACTTATTGTGTAGTTACATAGCATTTGAACTTCTATGAATGTCCCCTTGGATCGTGGATTACTTTGGGCTATGGTATGACTGAAGAGGAGTTCCTTATTTATATATTAAATATGATTCCTAAAATGGCAGATATTTTAAATTTATTATGTGTGAAAATCTAAGAATGAGAACCCTTCAGTTGAAAAGTTAACATTATGGAATATGTTCCTGTTCTGTGATGTGCGATGTTGTAATTTACTGTGTTTTTATCTGTAACTGATTTGCTAAAAATAAAATGGTCCAAGATGAGTAATTCAGACTGAGCATATGAAGTATCAGAACGACTGAAGTCTGAGGGTGAGAGGCCATTTTAAAATGACCTCTCTTTTGTGATGCTTGTGTGCGCCCTCTAGGGGCACGCATGAGCATGCCCTGTGATCACTGTGTTCATTGGACACAGCAGATCCCAGAGAAGAGTGCAGGGACATCAAAATGGCTTGTGATCACACATGTAAACAAAGCCAGGCAGATTGTTTCCAATTGCAATTTAGGGTGTAACGGGACACGGGGAATTAGCAAAATGTTTTTTGGGATGTCATTCTAAGTATTCCTATGCTGCATGTTATGAAGATCTTGTTGATTGGCAACTTTGTGTAAAAAAAAAAATATATATATATATATATATATATATATATATATATATATATATATATATATATATATATATAGTATTTTAATTTTAACTTTCCACATTTTCTAAAAACTTGTGGCCAAAAAGGAATATGCCTTTAGTAAATCAACTTCCCTGTGTCATAAATATGAAGGAATATTATTTATGTGCAAATTTTTTTTTTTTTCAAATATTTTATTTAAACCAGGAAAAGGCAGATCCAAATCATTACATCAATGGTATATAGACATCAACATATCTAATTACATAGCATTAAACATGTCTAATCAGGAGGTCATTGCTAGAAATACAGAAACATCAAGGAATCATCAACAGAGGATATTTATGTGCAAAGTTTAGTTCAATCTCAATTTATTGTATCAAAAAGAATATAACAACCTATAAATCAATACATAGATGTGAATAAAGTGTAATAGTATCAATTACAAAGTTCTTTCAGAAGCTATAATCACGAATAAACAGGTACTGAGGCATACTGCAGTTTTCGTGTTTACGATTAGGATGACATCAAGGAGAATTAGTGCACAAAGAATACATGAAGAACATTTAACCTGGAGAAGCCAATTTAATATGCAGGGATATGCTTAAGGAAGCACTAAATTTAAGAGCACATATTGATACTACTTTTTATGGCAGAAATAAGGAGTAAAGCATCAGAGAAAGGTAGGTAGAACTTGAGCATAGAGTATATTCTAGAATCCAGAAAGAGGGGTTCAGTAAACTCTGCCACTGTCCTGAGCATGGGATCGAGGCCTAGACGATAAATCGGATGAATTATATGTTCTATATCAGAAAAAAAAATTCTTAAAAAAATACTTTTTAAGTAATTTAAAGTAAGAGTAATTTTCCTTTTTATATAGTAAAAAGCAAAACGCAGTAGTAATTAAATACCACAAAAAGAAAGCTCTTTTTGTCTCAAAAATGAATCATTTGGGTACAGTGTTGGTTGAATGAGTAATTGTCAAACTATTATGGTGCTGAAAACTGTAAAATCTTCTACTGGCTTCCTCTGGGTGCCAGGCTGTGGCCATCTTCATTGGCTGATGTGGGATGATAGTCATCCTGGCACGTGGCACTGTGCTGGAACGTAGCACTTGCACAGCTCAGTGTACATTTAAAAAAAAAAAGACTACAAGCAGGCGGGTAGGTGTGTTTTATCACAGAAGAGTCATTGCATGTCTCTTCTGCAATAAAGAGCCTGCCTGCTCAGTGGTATTAACCAATTGCTTACTGGGCACTTAAACACCCTTCCTGCCCAGACCAATTTTCAGCTTTCTGTGCTCTCACACTTTGAATGACAATTACTCAGTCATGCAACACTGTACCCAATTACATTTTTTGTCCTTTTTTTTCCCACAAATTGAGCTTTCTTTAGGTGGTATTTGATCACCTCCTGGGTTTTTTATTTTTTGAGCTATAAATGAAAAAAGGCCGAAACTTTGGGAAAAAAATGCATTGTTTTTGTGATTAAAATTTCGCAAATTATTAATTTTTTCTTCATAAATTTTGGCCACAATTTATACTGCTACATATCTTTGTTAAAAATAACCCAAATTAGTGGATATTATTTGGTCTTTGTGAAAGTTAGAGAGTCTACAATCTGTGGTGCAAATTATACAACATTGATCACCTGATGTACTGGTGACCTATCTCGTTTCTTGTGACCCTAACAAGCCAGGAAAGAACAAATACCCCCCAAATGACCCCCTTTTTGAAAGTAGACATCCCAAGGTATTTAGTAAGAGGCATGGTGAGGTTTTTGATGTTGTCATTTTTTCCCACAATTCTTTGCAAAATAAAAAAAATTTCCCCCACAAAATTGTCATTGTAATAGGTTATTTCTCTCACATGGCATGTGTATACCACAAATGACACCCCAAAATAAATTCTGCTACTCCTCCTGAGTATTACTTTTTCACAGCCTGGCCACTTAGAGAGGCCCAACATGCAGGGAGCACCATCACGTGTTCTAGGAGCATAAATTACACATCTAACTTGTTGACTACCTATTACACTTTTGAAGGCCCTGGAGCACCAGGACAATGACATGTGACACTGATGTGGCACTGATGACAGATGCCACTAATACGGGGCACTGATGACACGTGACACTGATGACAGATGGCACTTATACGTGGCACTGATATCATGTGGCACTGATGAGAGATGACACTAATACGTGGCACTGGTGACACTGATGATTGATGGCACGTGACACTGACAGATGGCACTAATATGTGGCACTGATGACAGATGGCACTAATATGTGGCACTGATGACACGTGACACTGATATGGCACTGATGACAGATGGCACTATGTGGCACTGATGACACGTGGCACTGAAGTGGCACTGATGACAGATGGCACTTATGCATGGCACTGGGGAAAGATGGCAGTGGGGACAGATGGCAGCGGGGACAGATGGCACATTATTTATTTATTTTTTTTACTTACGGCTGCAGCCGTTCATCTCTCCCTCCTCACACACTGTCTCTGTGTGAGGAGGGAGAGCGGCGCTGAGAGATGATCTCATATGTTTACATATGAGATCATCTCTCATTAGACACGCCGATCGCGCTGTAAACGGCCGATGTGATTGGCCGTTAACAGCGATCTGTGACTGGCTGTGTCCAAGGGACACGGCCAGCACAGAACTTCCCTGATGCGCGCTCTCAGGAGCGCGCATTGCGGAATTGAACAGGAGGACGTCCAGGGACGTCCTCCCGGCAGGGAGCATACGCGCTGCAGCCGTCTTTCGGCTATAGCCCGGGCGCGAAGAGGTTAAAGGTGTTTTTTGTTTTTGTTTTTTTAAACCTGTCATACTTACCTGCTCTATGCAGTTGGTTTTGCACAGATCAGCCCCAATCCTCCTTTTCTTGGGTCCCCCATTGGCACTCCTGGCTCCCCCCCTTGGCCAGTGTCCCCAATAGCAGGCCGCTTTCTATGGGGGCACTAGTGCGTGTTTGCTCCGGAGCCCTGCTCTATGCATCCATAATACACAGAGAGTTGTTGATCGGCCCCACTCTCTCCTTTTTGGTGCACTGGCTGTGATTGACAGCAGTGGGAGCCAGTGGCTCCTGCTGCTGTCTCAGCCAATGAGGAGAGGGAGTTCCGGGACAGCCGAGGCTCTTGTGCACTTTGCTGGATCAAAAGGGGGCTCAGGTGAGTATAAGAAGGGGATGTGGGGGGCTGCACACATTTAGGCTTTTTACCTTCATGCATAAAATGCATGATGATTAAAAAAAAAACTCTGCCTCTACAACTACTTTAAATCTGGAACTTTAGTTCCACTTTATAATCACTGGTTAAAAATAAAGGTTACAAAATGAAAATGAATGCAGCCACCTTATCCAGGGACTGGTAAGCTACATTATATTAAAGCTGTTTTTGGTTTCAGATACGCTCTAATAATGTTTGCTAAAATCCTTGCCAACTTAAAGTGTTACTAAACACACAACAGTAAAATCAGTCTGTATATGCAGTAAAGCATGCTTTTTATACTCACTGTGGAATCTAAGCAGTTAATCCTCTGCATTGTGTAAATATGCTGTTTAATATTCTGTCTTCTCTGATCCTCCCTTCTTTTACTGTCCGCAAACCATCTCCTGATAGCGTTATAGTATTGCTTGAGGGTTTTTGGTGGGTGCATGTGATCAGCACTGTCCAGACAGGGAGCCAGGGGTCATACAGCCTCATAGGACAGTCAGAGGAGAATGAAAACTCCTCCTACAAGCTTTTATCAAGCCAAACACTGATCGAAGTTACAAGACTGCTATATGCTGCTGATGAGAAAAGATATTTAGCAGTTTATATTTACTAAAATAATTGCATTTCCATGTTCTGTGTACTGTGGGAGACCAGATATACTGAATGCAGGGTCCTGGGTTTAGTAACACTTTAGGTTTTTCTCAAGAACGCTTAAAAATGTTATTGCTTACATGGAAGGTTCAGTTTTTTGATGTTCTGATATAATTACCACAGATTCCAGTTGCTTTTTTTTATTTTATTTTTTATTTTATTTTTAAGATATGAGACTATTTATTTCAGTACTTATATGTTTGGTGGTTGTACACTAAAAATTCCAAACTTTTCAAACCTTTGTACAATTAACTGAAACACTGTAATGTCAGAGTTTTTTTAGTGGCATGCAAAACTTCTAAGAGATAAACGGAGAGGACACATAAAAGACACATTGCAGTTTATGATGTGTAGATACCCACCTGGAGAGATGAAAGCTTGAGAGATAAAGAGGGGAAAAAAACTGAGAAATGGCTAAATTCAGGAAGAAGATATGACTATGATGGGAAGGATTTAAAGTGGAAGGGTAACAGTTATAGCCCCCAGAAGTGCACACTTTATCTCAAGGCACCATTTGGCTTAAAATAAAATGTAGCTCAAAGCTTGTCCTTAACCTATAAGTTTCTTAAGGCTTAATTATAAAGGTTATACTTCCAAAGGACAAAAGCATTATTCATTTATCTGTTCTTGTCTTCCAGGTTTATCTTGCAGATTATGGACTTTCTTACAGATACTGCCCTGATGGGAAACACAAAGAATATAAAGAAGACCCAAGAAAAGGCCACAACGGGACACTTGAGTTTACCAGCTTAGATGCTCACAAGGGGGCCGGTATGTTCCTTTTTATTATTATTACTGTATGAGCTGTTTAATTAAAAGAATATATAATGTGTATTGTGGACGCGGTTTTGTGAAGCACTGTGTCATCTTTACGTTTGTAGATATATAGTAGATTTGTGAATTGCTATGTGTGTGATTAATGTGATCATGGGATGTCTCTGTTCATTTAAAATAATAAATAAATATATCTCATAAGGGGAAAAAAAACTATAGTATTTTTTATTAGAAAGCACGTGTATGATTTATTAACCACTTCAGCCCTGGAGGATTTGGCTGCTCAATGACCAGAGCGCTTTTTACAATTTGGCACTGTGCTGCTTTAACTAGTAATTGCGCGGGCATGCAATGCTGTACCCAAACTAAATTTGCATACTTTTTTTTAACCACAAATAGAGCTTTCTTTTGATGGTATTTGATTGCCTCTGCGATTTTTTTTTTTTTTTTTATTTTTTTTTTTTTTGCTGTATACAGAAAAAGACCGAAAAGTTTGAAAAAGAAATGATATTTTCTACTTTTTGTTATAAAAATACAAAACAACAGTGTTACTAGATTTTTGTACTGTGGTCCAAACTGGTGTTTTATCAGTCTGCATTTTAAAATGGTCTCCTCTTTGATGACATTATATAAGAACTTTTTGGCCTGTTTCTCAACACTATTGGTCTCCTGGATGTGGAAAGAAAATAGTAACAATTTTATTCATACATTTAGGCCAAAATGTATTCAGCCACATGTCTTTGGTAAAAAAAATGTCAATAAGCGTATATTTATTGGTTTGCACAAAAGTTTTAGCGTCTACAGACTAGGGTACATTTTGGGGAATTTACGCTGCTTTTAGTTTGACTGCCTATCTCATGTCTTGAGGTGCTAAAATGGCAGGGCAATACAACCCCCCCCCCCCCCCCCCTTCCAATGGCCCCATTTTGGAAAGTAGACACCCCACGGAAATTGCTGAGAGGCATGTTGAGCCAATTGAATATTTTTTTTTTTTTTTGTCACAGTGATTGAAAAATGACAAAAATATAAATAAAATTACACAAAGTAAGTTGTCACTAAATTATATATTGCTCACACGTTGGTTATATGTGGAATTGCATACAAGAATGTCTTTTGGGGTGTAATTCCACCTATAACCATGCCATGTTTGAACAATATATAATTTAGTGACAACTTTGTGCAAAAAAAAAAAAAAATATCCCCAAACTTGTGGTAAAATATTCTTTCCAAAATGGGTTAATTGGGGGGGGGGGGGGGTTGTGTTATCTTGACATTTTCAGGGCCTCTGAAACTGTGATAGGTAGTGAGGAAGTAAAATCTACATTTTACGCCCTTAGAAACCCTGAAGGTGGTGATTGGTTTTCGGTGTCCTGTACACGGCTAGGCTCCCAAAAAGTCTCACACATATAGTATCCCCGTACTCAGGAGAAGCAGCAGAATTTATTTTGGGGTGTAGTTCCACATATGCATGAAATGCTCGTAGCTTCTGGTTTCTTAGGCCACAGATATCATTGGAGCCATTCTGGTCTCCAATCACCTCTATGGTCACCTGGCGGAACCACCAGCTGCATTCTCGGGTTCCCTGTTGGGACAGGAGAGCCCCAAGAAAACCATGGAAGACAGTGGGGGGGGGGGGGGAATTCCCTCCCACTGCTTGTAAAAGCAGTCTAGAGGCTAATTAGCTGCTAGGATTGCTTTTACATGAAAGCAGACCGCTGGCTGAAAAGAATGATACCAAAATGATACCTAAACCTGCAGGCATCATTCTGGTATAACCACTCAAAGTCCAGCAACATACTAGTACGTTGCTGGTCCTTGTTGGGCATATATTGTAATGTTCTTTTTTTCATGTAGCCTGTGGGCTGAACGAAAAGAAGAGGTTGATCAGTGGGTGTGCCCACCATAAGAATACTGCCCTTCATCCACCCAATTCTAATGATGGGCATACATGCACCATTTTTTTTAAATGTGGTGGTGAAATCACCTCCTACCGCGCTGGAGTCGCAGATTTTCATATCGTGAGAGCAAACGCTGTTGCTGTGAAGATGAATAAATCAGTGCTGCAGCTGAATGGCGTACCTGAAAAGCAAACAATGGTAACGATAAAACATTAACTCAATAAAACAACTTCTTTTTGTAACACAATCTGTGCCTAAAGAATATATGCCGAAGCATGGGGGCAATCCGCCCCTAATGTTAGGAGCAAATCGCTCCTCCACCCCTGCCCCCATGGTTCAGCATATATGCTCTTCTTTTTTTTTTTTTTTTTTGTGGTGGTGAAATCACCTCCTACAGCGCTGGAGTCATGGCTTTACGTATCGTGGGAGCAAACGCTGTTGCTGTCAGAATAAACAAACCTGTGCTGCAGCTGAATGGTGTACCTGCTAAGCAAATGATGGTAAACAATAAAACAAAGTAAAATTGCAGTATAACATTAAGACATATATCATACCTGCAAAGAAAATGCAATAAAACGTAGTAACAATAAAACATTACAGTTCTAAAATACAGTAATAATATAGAGAGAACAATAGATATAGAACAATAGCGAGCGGACAATAGAGAGCAAACATAAGAGAGAGAACAATAGAGCGAGAAGAAAAATAAAACCACAACAATTTTTGGCTTTTTTTTGTGTTTTTGTGCGTTTTTTTTTTTTTTTCTTTTTTAGTTTTTTTGCACTTTTATATAAACTGTAAACGTTCCAGATTAGGGTCTCTCATAATGTGATCGCCATCTCCTCTTTCGAGACCCTGTATAAGTGTGCCTAGGACTGTGCAATGCTGTACCCTACGCTAATACTCCATCACTGTGGTAGTGTTCAAAACAGTCACCAATGCAAAGACCAGGTTAAAACTGCGGCGGCTCGTCGGGAAGTGGTTAAATTGTTTGGTATTGGATATGTAACAATCAGTTGAATGTAATGGAACCATCCATTTTTTCTTAGTATAGGCCTACCTCTCAAACAGAAAGCTACATCCTATACATGGATCAGGTGTTAGTTCAAAACGTGCTTATTTATCTAGGTGGAAAATTTTGACTACACCTGAGCTCCTGGGTGAGGCGAAAAGCATCGGAGCAAAGAATCATGGGGGGTGTTCGTTTTCAACCAGCATGTAATATAGCATGTTTTGGCATAATATGTAAGCTGTGTGGATGGTGCAGCATTCTATTTGAGAGAGAGGTGACTTTGAGAAGGATGTATAAGCTCCTGAGCCAGGCTGGCACGCACTGCGGCCTTTTTACTAGTATATTACATTGGAATACCTCTCTCACTGTTACCACTTGGCCCACTGCAGTGTGCCAATCTGGGGTATGATGCTTTATCAGTAAAGATCACGACCCCATCCGGACTTTATTATGTACTGTCATGTATTTTTTTTTATTTCAGTCTTGGGAGAGGCTGAGGAGCATATGAGTGTTGCAGAGAATTTACTTGACAGGAAGTCCACCTTATTTATAGAAAAATGTCCCACACAATAATAATATCATACTGAATGTGATATACAGTAAAACCTTGGATTGAGAGTAACTTGGTCTGAGTGTTTTGCAAGACAAGCTAATTTTTTTTATAAATTTTAACTTGATAAATGGGCAATGTCTTGATATAAAAGCAGCGTCATGTCACAACTGAGTATAAAAGAGAAGAGAGGCGCCTCTAACTGTAGCATTATGGTTACATTTAATAAAGGTACAACATTTATCAACTAACATGGTTGATGATTAAAACAGGCACATCTAAGTATTCAGGCATCTGGGGTAAAGCTGTCCACAGAGACCATCCTCTGCACCGCCATCAACCTCATCCCTACCACGCTGCGCTTCACAAGTGCTTCAAGCCTCGCTTTCACATCGCTCTACTGCAGGGTAGTCTTCCTGATCACAATTGCAGACTGATCTGCAGAGGATGGTCCATGCGGACAGCTTTACTCTGTATGCCTGCATACTTAGATGTGCCTCTTTTAATCATCAACCATGTGAGTTGCTTAACATATACAACAAGTTTGGGACTTTAAATGAGGCCCACATAGACATGTGCCTCCATCCCGGTAATTGCCGAAAAAGAAGAGAGTTTGGGACTTTAAATGAGGCATGCATACCAATGGTCGGTGCAATGAACACAATTTAAGTATAAATACATGTATAAGATAATTACATATTGAACCAATCTTTATTGTATTGTATCAAAAATGCATAAAACCGTATTGTATCATGCTATAACAGTTACTGATAACATACCATAGCAGTGATGCAACAAAATATACAGTAAAAATAGAGACATACATTGTATAAATAATACATTGGAGGCATTAACGCACAATATTCCCTACGCGTTTCGTGAAAACATTTCACTTCCTCAGGAGCAGGTGTAATCCAAATATCTATAAAAGACATAAGTAAGCATCAATGTCACTATATTCAAACAGTATTGGTATTGATAGCTCAAAAATGAGCAGATAACTTTGTTAAAAACTCACGAGAAAAGTGGCTTCCATTGTCAATGCCAGGCACCGAGCAACACGGCTGACCCCATATATGTCCACCACGGGAACTGAGGGGACCATCTTGGCAGTGGGTTGCAGTGTAAGGACCACAGGATAATGATAGAGAATCCATATTGTATCTTTAATGATGATTCAATCGTCCAGAAGTATTCTATGGAGGTGATAATAAAGAGTGTGTGTATATAAGTATAGTATGTAGAGTATGTATAAGGGTACCATAGAATTATGAATTAACAGTATCTAAATGAAAAGTTTAACTTAATGGGCTTACAAGGGAATTATAATAAATGATGGTTAGTCAGTATATAGTAGGTGTATTTGGACCACAAAAACTATAAATTAGTAATGTTGTTAATGATATGACCCATGGAGGTAGAATATAAGGAAGCATGAACCAGTAAGGGAAATGAATAGTATAATGGAAAAGTGGAAAGTATAATGCCCCGTACACACGGTCGGATTTTCCGACGGAAAATGTCCTATCCGACCGTGTGTGGACTCCATCGGACTTTTTCCATCGGAATTTCCGACGGAAAAAGTTTGAGATCCTGCTCTCAAATTTTCCGACAACAAAGTCCTGTCGGACTTTTTCCGATCGTGTGTAGCGAATTCCGACGGACAAAGTGCCACGCATGCTCAGATCACATTACAAGACCAATGCTATTGGCTACTAGCCCCTACGTAGTCCTGTCGTATGCAACGAACGTCACCACGTTCAGGATGATCTGGATTTTCCGACAACTTTGTCCGACCGTGTGTATGCAACACCAGTGTCGGACAAAATCCGTCGGAAAAAATCCAACAGATTTTGTGGTCGGAATTTCCAACCGTGTGTACTGGGCATAAGTGTGAGGTGATAATGGAGTGTCAATGTGCAAAAAATAGTGATGTGAAGAGTGTATAGTGCCTGTGAGATCCAAGGGGGTTCAGTGAGGGATTTATAAGTGTGAGTGTAAGTTAGAAGAAGAGAAAACCTTTGTTCATCCTAAGTCAATTACCTGGTTGTTGCTATAGTGTCCTTGAAGAGGAGGGATCGAAAAATAGGGTCCAAAGTTAATTAATGGATCAGCACTGTGGTCTTTTCTGCAAGAGGGGGTAGATGTGAGTTGCTTAATGTTGTACCTTCAAATGTAACCATATTGTTCCACTTAGAGGCGCCTCTCTTCTCTTTTATACTCTGTAGCTCCTGCTGGATTTTGCTTCTAATCCCTTTGTGGAGGCTGCCATTTGTGGATGGACATTTTATAGTTGCACAACCAATAAATAGTTGTGGAATGAATCATCTAAGTTTCCATTATTTCTTATGAGGAAATTTGCTTTGATATACGAGTGCTTTGGTTCCGTAAAAAATTATGCTCGCAATCCAAGGTTTTACTGTACTCTAAAAAGTCTCATTTAAATTGCTTACAGCATATATACTTATTTAGGGTAAGCCCTAAAAAGAAATTAACCAGTGGAAGAAGAAAATAGGACTTTCCCTATTCACTGTTTGACTCCCCTCTACACTGGCTACAGCTTTCTTCTAAGTGTTCAATGATCCTTGTGTGCATTGTTAGCTGAGCTCCATTCACTACGTCTAAAATGGAGAAGAGGTGCCAGTTTTGCACCTGTGTGCATGACCCCTTATGCACCTATGTGAAAATGCAAGATTGTGACTTTTAGTTAATTGCTGTCAAAACTCTGTTGTGAAGAGTACTCTAAATCTTTTGCACCTTGCCTTTTAAAACTGTTCTTTCTGGCCTCTTCTATATTCTACTTACTTAAACTCACGTTGATGGTATTGGAAACACATTTCCAGCTAAATTACATACATAGTCCTTTTTTATTGGATATTGATTGCACTGCCTTGCATTCCCAGGCAGACTTAATTCAACAATTCCCTAATTAGTTAAAGTCATAACCTATGTCTTGTATTCATTTACCATTAATTAAACCTTAGTTGTTTATTACATTGCGGTCTCAATCCAGCAGACAGCCACAGGAACCAAGGAAGAAGAGTCTGCGGACTGTGATGGCACCTAAGGTCAATGCTGAAAATATATTGTATACAATTTTACTGTTGACAGAATGGCTGAGAATCGATGTGGTCAATGCAGCAATGCTTTCTCAGTTGCTCTGTCAGCAAGACAAAAAGTCAATTGAAATATTATACTGGAAGAAAAATAACTGATTTTTTAAATGATCCAGATTTGCAAAACTGTATTTTTGTTGAGTCTAGCTCCATGCTATAAACCTGAATATCCTATTTAATTTAACGGGACTGATACTGTCCCAAGTGCAGGCTTTTCATCTTTTCATCTTTGTTGTCTCAGTTGCTTTATAGCCTGTTGTTTTTGCCTGTTAAAAGACCAATGACGTAGATTAACAAGAGAGTTGGAAACAACTAGTTATGAGGGCTAAAACATACATACAGTATATATCTTAATTGTAAAATACAGGATATAGGGCTAATATTCACTGACCATGGGTTACATGCAGGCTACCTTCAGGTGATTGGACAATGGAAAAAATCTTGCTAGGTTCTCCCCTAGTGCACACTCCTATGACCCTGCCCACTCCATGAGACTCTTTTTTTTTTTTTTTTTTGCTGGTGTCCTTAGGTGATGGACCTGTTTTCCTATGGGGAAGTCATTTTCTTGTTAGACCATTCAGATTTTTTTTCTGACACTTGCTGAGATCTGACTGCATTGTCTAGCAGTTTCCACATCAGTTAACCTCGGTATGTACCTTGGTGAATGTACACAGACCACACTGTGTAGGGATGGCCTGTAATGTTGGCTCTTTGGTGCACTAGATACTGTGTTGGGCCCTCGCGATGGAATTAAGTGTGTGTAGTTAGTGCCGAGGTGCTATACAGGTCCAGAGCAGTAGTCTATTTCTATGGTTCTCAGACCCTGAAGGTCCCTGTGAGGTTATACCCACTGACGGGTGAAGCCTGGACTTCTAGTAGGCCTAGAGTTGTGGATAAGGTAAGACAGGGGTTTTCTGTATGTTAACACCAGTTCCTGGCTTTCATTATCAAAATCCTCAGTGCGTAGCACACTTTATTTTACAGGCAAAGGATTTAGGCCCTTTCAGACATGCGGATCCAGCCATCCGCTTGCTCAGCAGGGATCGCTCCGTTGATCCCCGCTGAGCCGGCGGATGACAAGTCCGTTTCTGCATAACGTGCAGGGATGGACCTGTCAGATAGACCGCTCTCATCTATGGGGGGGATCGGATGATTACGGACCGCCTGTCCGTTTTCATCCGATCCGCCAGACGGATGGAAAATAGGACATCCATTCGTCTGATTTTTGCAGATCGGATCGGGGGGGAACGGATGTCAGCGGACATGTCACCGCTGACATCCGTCTCTCCATAGAGATGTATGGAGTGACCATTCAGATTCGCTGAAAAAACTGACAGGTGGATCTGAACGGTCCGCACGTGTGAAAGAGCCCAAGGGTTTTTCATTTTATTGTGATGCTTCCTACCATTTTGTCTCTAATATTCCTCAGCTGTTGCATTCCCGTGTGTCTTTTCTATTGAAAATGTACACAGTACATTGCTACACTCTTGCTGCTATCTTCTACAAATACACAGAACACGGTTAGCATCTAAGTTATAACGGCTCCTGTATCTAGACATGCCAAATCCATTTTGCTGTCCATCCTGTGATTACCCCAATGGGGATCCCCTCACTTAGCAATGGCAAATCAGAGGTGAAAGGGAGCTTGGACAGAAGGGATGAATAACATGCATTCTGCAGACGGCCTACAGGAAACTCAAAACACTGCTTAGGGTGATAGCGTTTCCTTTGTCCCAGAGCAATGTCCTATTATGACACCACTCTCCTCGTCTGAACACAGCTCCCTCTCAGGAATGTACCATGTGGCCTGCCTGACAAAGGCACACTTTTTCTGCCAGGATATCTGTATTCTTTGGAAAACTTTCAGCACTTCTAAAGCTTTTGGTTTCCAGAGGCCAGATTCGCTACACGATCTCTATTCCTCCTGTTCAGGAATCAAAGGAAGACCCTCCTTTACTTGAAGGTATGGTGGAAAAGTATTAAGGACCCTGATTTTGTAGCAGAGATTGCAGAGAATTTTCCTTCCCCCTGCATTTTATGAGGTATAAGCTGTAACTTCACGTCATATGCTCTTTGTTGTAGACACACTGACACTAGCCTAACAGCACCTGACTCTCCACAGCCAAAACAAGCCTCTATGTGTACTAAAAGACTTTTCCCATACACACAGACAGTGATTGTGTACTTTGAGGTTTGGCTCAACTCTGAGTTTTTTTTTTTTTTTTTTACTCATTCTAATTTTTTGCTGAGATATAATCCATGGAAAACGATTTTAAGAAGAAATTGGCTATTGCAGTAGTGGATCCTGCCCATTTCAGTTCCTAAAAACACATTATAGGTCTTATTGAGGATGTTCCCTCTTTTAAGGATTCTAAAAGTCTTATTTGTTCTTGCAGCCTGCAATTGTTGCCATGTCTAATAGCCAGTGTATTGCCTACCCCCGTAGAAGCGTCTGGTGATGTTGGGTTGTCTGTTCTGTCACGATTCTTAAAGCTACTCAGTACTCACTGACACCCCTGGTTCTAAGTAGAAGGGCACTCACACCTATGTAACTTAAGTGTTTAGTATGACACCATTCTATAACACTATGCAGGAAATAGGCCAAGCAACTGGTGGTAGATTAAATGGATGTATTAAAGCAATGCAGTTAAATAATGCATATATCAAAGAACAGGCAACCAAACAGATTTCAAGATGCTGTACTAAATAAATGGGCAATGACCCATAAGCTGGCAATCAGTTGAATTGTAACAATGTTAAACTAAACTATAACTGCTGCAAAACAGGGTTCAAGTATAGGCATGAGCTAACACAGATAAAGTAAGTTTCTTGTGTGCACACTACCCATACAGTCCCAATAGCTGGTGGGTATATGCGTTCCTGACAGAGGGGTACCCTGGAAGGTGCCTGCAAAGTACCTGGTGCCTAGGTGCCAGTGTTGGCCAGCTTTTGTTGGGGCCCTTCTGTAGGTGGCCCTGGTATAGCTGTCCCTAGAGTGTGCAGCAGGTGGCTAGTGGGCTGCTGAACCATAAGCAGTCTCTATTGCCTTAACTGTATCAGTGTTGATATAAGCACAGATGATCAGCTCACCCCTCCTGGTACACAGGAATCAGATTTCTTGGCAGTCTGCTGTCCTCTGATGTCAGGTCCTGGTGGCTCAGTGTTTCAGCCTGGATCCCCACAAGGCTCAGTCTACGATAATAACTGGTCTCTCCAGCTCTAGTTCCATTCAGTGAAAAAGTTTGAAGTTTCCCACTCCTATGGCTTCTAGAGTGAAAGGGTTTTTTCAGTCTCCCCAGGCCTTAACCTTAACCTCAAACCCAAGGCTAAACACTTGCTTTCACAAGTCCTGGAATTATAAGTCCACCAAGCTTACCCAGAAACCCTCCTCACAATGAAGGGATGTCCTCACTCCTAGGAGTGGAGGGGCATCTGTTGATATTTACAATAGTCTGGATCCAAGATGTCCCGGACCTCTGGATCCAATCTGGCAAAAATAGTCCCATTCCATTTAACCAGCTTGTCACCAAAAGAAGGCAGATTTAGTAATTGCTTTGCACCCACTTCAGGCACATGGAGTGGTTCTATCAGTCCCTTTAGAAGAAACCTTGAAACCAATTCACGGTCCCAAAACCAGATGGGGGTATCTGCCTAATGCTGGACTTAAAACCTCTAAACAGATTTCTTAATGTACCAAAGTACTGGGGAAATTTCTGGAATGAAAACGCATACAGGATGCCTATCTACACATTGCCTTGTTTCCCTCACATTAACTATTTCTGTGTTTAGCTGTGGGAGACCAACACTGTCAATTTGTAGCACTACCGTTTCGGTTATCTTCTGTACCCTGTGTTCACAGAAGTGCTCTCCCCTCTTTTAGTTCTTCTGTGAACCCAGGGCATTCATGCCACAGGTTGCCTGAACAACCTCCTACTGAAGGACCCCTCAGCCACAACCTTATCTGGTCTTGCCCTGCCTTGTATGTCAATGTCTTGTCTGCCAAAGGACCATTTAGTTTCTTAAACCCTTTGGCTCAATAATCAATTTTCCAACATCTGTTCTCTAGCCCTAACACCATCTTGAAATACCTGTGTCTAATCTTGGACACAGCCCAAACCAGGAAAAAAATGCTCCCTCTAGGGTCCCACATGTGGGCCTTCCGTTCAAAACACCCCTACGCTTCTGCTTGAGGGTTCTGGGCTTAATGGTAGCCTCTTTTGAGGCAGTTCCCTGTGCCAAGTTTCATTCCAGACCTCTTCGATCCAATATACTCACCACATGGGCCAGGGATCCTCTAGTCTCAGTATATGCTAGATAGTGATTCCTTGGACCCAGTTTAAACTGGTTTTTACTTTCCCTCTGAAGAACCTTCCTTCACTGCTGTGCAAAATAGGGGAGAAAAGGGTTCCAGGGGTTCTCATCGCACCAAACTGGCCCAGAAGAACACGGTACACAGACATATTTAGATCAGTGGACAATCTTTTTCCTCTTCCAAACAGACCAGATGTACTGGCCAAAGGCCCCTTGTTCTCCCTTAATTTATTTACAGATTCATGGAATTAAGGATACAAATCTTAACGATAAGGGTGTCCTTGACTTGTTGTTGCCACAATACTTAAAGTAAAAAAAATGCAAGATTTACCATTACACATGGACAGCTTACTTTTATGGCTTAACCCTCAGGAGTATGCTTATCACTGGCATTGTGGCCTTTCTTCGGTCTGGTCTTGACCAACTTCTGGTACTTAATGCCCTCAAAGGACAGGTTTCTACTGTATTCTCTTCTAGAAACTTCTTGCCCCACAATTCCTAATCAAGACTTTTCTTAATGGAGTAGGGAGTTGCTCATATGAATTCTCCAATTGGACCCCCTGTGTCAGATTGGGATCTCAGCCTGGTGCTCTCTAGTCTTCAGAGGCCCCTTTTTTAATCAACTATAATAAGGTTGTCTTCCAGGTCACCATTAGGTGTGCTTCTGAATTGCCTGCTCTTTTGTGTAAAGAGCCTTTTCTTGTTTTTGCATTGTTCTTCCTTCCTTCTGTCCTTCTGTCCTGCTCAAAAACATGACGGGTCATCTCTCTCTTTGTTCTATCTAGAGGTCCTTGTAACAGATCCCCGTACTCCGCTTGAGTGCTTCCGTCAGTACACTGCTTTCTCCAATCTGGACCTTCAGATATCAGATTTTACAGCAGAATATTGTAACCAGACGAGACTAGCTCAGTTACACAGCTTGAACATGGAACCATTTATTGAACAAACTCACACAAATATATACACCAGGAGGACATTTTCCTGGCCCCTCTTTCTGATCATATTACCCTAGCAAACTGTAACCAGAAACAAAATTAACATAGCTAATTAACTAATCATTTACACAGCCTAGGTGACTCAGAGGCATGACCTTTCAGGGCAGACTTGCCATCTATTAGCTCAGAAGACACAACACACATTATCATAAACATAAATACAGGACACCTTCACATAATAGCAGGAGGCTCTAGTAGCAGCAGACGGACCATCTCCTATATTGTACAGAGGCCAAGGTGATCAGCTCTTTCAATTAACACATATAGTTCAGAATGACATAAACCAGGAATAGTCTTTGTATATTTCCTGGGAGATATGCTGGATAAATATTACTGTTTCATTTTAAGTAATCCAAGCCACATTTTCCTAGTCACCTTGTGCCCCTAATAGACACAGAGTAATCAGAGGTGCATGGGGAGCTGAAGCAATGGTTTCCCAACCTCTCCAAGGGATTCTGGGTTCCACCAGCCCCCCACCGAAAGTGACTCCCATCACATTCATCTTAGAGGACCAGTGGTTCAGACAACCTATTTGCAGGGCCTACACAGTTAATGAAAGGATGGGTTCATTCCACCAGAGATGTTGGTGTCTTTTGGTCCATTGGCTCATACTTCTGTCAATCACAGTCAATGAGCCAATTAGAAGCTCGCAGGGGTTGGGGCCGAGTTGCAGCTCTGTGTCTAATGGACGCATAGAGCAGGTCTTTAGAGTGAGCATGCACCAGTGCCCCCATAGCAATCGGCTTGCTATTGGGGCACTGGTCAAGAGGGAGGAGCAAAGGACGATGGCAGGGGACCAGAGAAGGAGAGGATCGGGGCTGCTCTTTGCATACCACTGCACAGAGCAGATGAGTATGATGTTATTTAAGAAAAAAATAACCTTTAGAATCACTTTAAGAATATGTATGCCAGATTTTATTTGCTTGGGAATATTCCATGGTCTATGAAGTCCTGTATTGTATTATTAAGATAATAAGGAATTTACAGGTAAGTCTAAATTCATATTTTGTAGTACAGGACATGCCCAACACCTAATGTGTTTTGATCACTTCTTTTTGCTTTCTAAAACACTGTAGGCGGGGTGTAATGAGTGTGCACTAAGGGTCACATCTGGGACCTGTCTTTTTTTAATAGCCCCCCCCCATAAAAAATAGTATGGTAGTATTATAGAATAATTGGGGGGGGGGGGGGGGGGGGGTCAAATTATGTTAACAGGGGGAGGAGCTTAAAGGGGCATAGTTATATAAAAACTGAGACTATTTCCCATATACTCAGCACACATATGCCACAGTTCTTTTACCCATAAACTATGCTTTAATGATCATGCCACAAGTGAGAGTGTAGGGGATGGTTCACACTAGTGTTGGTCTCTGAAGAGCGGTCTGCATTTAGATCCCTCTTCAGAGCATTTGACAGGCGATGAGGAGATGTATCGCCTACTCACCGCCTGCTTTAACAGCTTTAACTGCTTTAACTGCTGGTTCAAATCCCGACCACAACACCATCTGCCTGGAGTTTGCATGTTCTCCCTGTGCCTGCGTGGGTTTCCTCCGGGTACTCCGGTTTCCTCCCACACTCCACCAAAGACAGGTTAATTAGATCCTGTTGGGAAAAAAAAATTGGCCAAAAATATGTGTACTGTATGTTGTATGTGTTTGTAAGCACGTTGGGACCATATGGGGTAAAGGACCGTGCTATACCACAGATGGACACCAGCGGCAAGAGCCCCCCTAGGCGATTAAGTTTGCATAGGTATCGCTATACAAGTCACTCATTCATTCAATTCTAACTTGTCAGCAAGTGGTCAGGGAGCGTTAAAAATGCAGATCAACTGTTAAATTCCCTCAACTTCCTATGTGAATGAGGCCTTAACTGCGTTGTACATGTAAGTATTGTGTCACATCTTTGAATTTTTTTTTTTGCCAAAATTCAGACTCGTATACACCTTATTGACACGTACAAAATCTTTCTCAAACTACAGCAACATAGATTTATAAAGTATCTAAGACCCTCTTTATGAATTCCAGGGATATCATTTTTATTCTATCTACTTGTTGTTATCCCTGAATATTATAATTTTAGAATTACCTGATGGAGGAGGTATTGCAGTTCAGGAGGGTTTCGATTGTGCACGAAGGGGAGCAGGCATGGTGGAAAAATGTGGCAGAAAAGGAAAGGCAGAGTACGAGGAAGCAGCCAACCACTGCAATTCAGATGTCCTGGTTGCTACATTTGCCTTAAATTGGATGTAAACCCGATTTAATGAAAGTTGAGCTGGACACATATACAGTATCTGCAGTGTTTTGTTATCGCTCTTCAAAGCACTATGTCCCGTAGCTGTCTCCTGCTCTGTCCCTCTGTTATTAGCCTGATAACTCCTGACAAGTTCTCTTTCACATTTGATAAAAGAAGCCTGAGTTTTTGTGTTGGGGAGGATGCTATAAATTGATTAGCAGAGCCCTGAACTAGTCAACGATCAGCTCTGAAAGTCTCTAATTATGCGGAGAGGGGTTGTGTACCTTTTCTCCAATCAGCTGTCTTGGCCGTATGCCCAGACTTCACTGCAGTGTTGAACAGGAAGAGAAAATCTCCTAACAGATCTGAACTTTCTAAACAGTATATAAAGCTGAAGACAGCAGATATATATGTAAAACTTATGTAGGGAGATTTGTTTCACCTCTGTGTATCATCTGAGGCTGTTCACTTCACTGGGTATATGTGAGGGTTTACATCCACTTTAAGCTGATTTAGGCAGATATATTCAGTCAATCTGAAGTCATTGACTTTGGCCATTCTGATTGGACAAGGCTCTGGGTTCCTGGTAGTGTCAAAGCTCTACCTTTCTGCCACCACACATTCCCATTGGCCCAGTGTGGGATCTTAGTCCAATCAGAACTGCCCTAAAATTGGACATAGCGGTGGAGACACCCAGATAGCAGTTTTCTTTTTAAAGTGGAACTTCATCTCTCAATCAACATTGACTATTTTTAATCCCTATGCTGCTAGCATTAGAAAATAGGGTTCAATATTGAGTTGGCCCACCCTTTGCAGCTATAACAGCTTCAACTTTTCTGGGATTGCTGTCCTCAAGGTTTAGGTATGTGTCTCTGGGAATGTTAGACCATTCCGAATTCCTCTAGAAGCGCATTTGTGAGGTTAGGCACTGATGTGGACGAGAGAGCCTGGCTCGCAGTCTCTGCTCTAATTCATCCTAAAGGTGTTCTATCAGATTGAGGTCAGGACTCTGTGCAGGCCAGTCAAGTTTATACACCCCAAACTCTCTCATCCATGTCTTTATGGACCTTGTTTGTGCAATCCATGTCTTTATGGACCTTGTTTGTGCACTGATGCACAGTCATGTTTGAAGCATGGAATTGTCCAAAATGTCTTGGTATCCTAACACCTTAAGAGTTCCCTTCACTGGAACTAAGGGGCCAAGCCCAACCCCTGAAAAACAACCCCACACCATAATCCCCCCTCCACCAAATGATTTGGACCAGTGAACTAAGGGAGGTCCATAAATACATGGATGAGCGAGTTTGGGGTGGAAGAACTTGACTGGTCTGCACAGAGTCCTGACTTCAACCCGATGGAACACCTTTGGGATGAATTGGAGCAGAGACTGCGAGCCAGGCCTTCTTGTCTGACATCAGTGCCTGACCTCAAAAATGCGCTTCTCGAAGAATGGTCAAACATTCCCATAGACACACTCCTAAACCTTATGACAGCCTTCCCAGAAGAGTTGAAGCTGTTATAGCTGCAAAGGGTGGGCCACCTCTATTTTGAACCCTACGGGCTAAGACTGGGATGCCATTAAAGTTGTGTGTGTAAAAGGCGCAGGCATCCCAAAACTTTTGGTAATGTAGTGTGTATCATACAGTGGATATAAAAAGTCTACACACTCCTGTTAAAATGTCAGGTTTCTGTGATGTAAAAAAATGAGACAAATATAAATAATTTCAGAACTTTTTTCACCTGTAATGTGACCTATAAACTGTACAACTCAGTTGAACAACAAACTGAAATCTTTTAGGTGGAGGGACGTAAAAATAAACAAAAATAATATGGTTGCAGAAGTGTGCACACCCTTAAACTAAAACTTTGATGAAGCACCTTTTGATTTTATTACAGCACTGTCTTTTTAGGTATGAGTTTACCAGCATGGCATATCTTAACTTGGCAATATTTGCCCACTCTTCTTTGCAAAAACACTTCAAATCTGTCAGATTGCGAAGGCATCTCCTGTGCACAGCCCTCTTCAGATCCCACAGATTTTCAATTGAATTCAGGTCTGGGCTCTGGCTGGGCCATTCCAAAACTTGATTTGGATGTATGCTTTGGGTCGTTGTCCTGCTAAAAGATGAAGTTCCTCTTCATGTTCAGTTTTCTAGCAGAAGTCTGAAGGTTTTGTGGAACCCCATCAGTGCCCATCAGTGCAGCTGATCAGTGCCACCTCAGCAGGGGCTATCAGTGCAGCCTATCATTGCCCATCAGTGCAGCGTATCAGTACGGCGTATTATTGCCCATCAGTGCAGTGTATCATTGCCCATCAGTGCAGTGTATCATTGCCCATCAGTGCAGCATATCATTGCCCATCAGTGCAGCGTATCATTGCCCATCAGTGCAGCGTATCATTGCCCATCAGTGCAGCGTATCATTGCCCATCAGTGCAGCGTATCATTGCCCATCAGTGCAGCGTATCATTGCCCATCAGTGCAGCGTATCATTGCCCATCAGTGCAGCGTATCATTGCCCATCAGTGCAGCGTATCATTGCCCATCAGTGCAGCGTATCATTGCCCATCAGTGCAGCGTATCATTGCCCATCGATGCAGCATACCATTTGGCCATCAGTGCAGCCTATCATTGCCCATATGTGCACCCTCATCAGTGCCAAGCAATACATCAGGGAGGAATCGGGAGGATCTGCCGGCCGGATGACACAGAGTGGGGGAATCTCCCGCTGAGACGCGGCTTGTATATGAATAGCTGCCGCTGTCAAACGAAGTCCAGCCTCTTAGACCAGCTACTCTACTAGACAGCACACTGGTCCAATGCCAGGAGGTGGGACATGTTTGACAGTGGCCAGCTATTCATATACAAGCCGCGTCTCAGCAGGAGATCCCCGTTCTGTGTCATCCGGCTGCCCCATCTTTCTGACAGTTTCCTGGCTGATCACTTCTGCGAGGAAAAATTTTTTGTGGGCTGCATGTGTGGACACCTTGATCCAGAGGGGGGGTGGGGGTATGCGTATATGCAGAAGCCCATGCTGCCACCACCCTGCTTCAATGTGGGTATGGTGTTATTTTGGTGATGAGCAGTGTTGTTTTTACTCCAAACATCTTTTTGAATTATGGCCAAAAAGTTCACCCTTGGTTTCATCAGACCATAACACATTTTCCCACATGCTTTTGGTAGACTTCAGATGTGTTTTGCATAACTTAGCTGGGCTTGGATATTTTTCTTTGCAAGAAAAGGCTTCCGTTTTGCCACTCTACCCCATAGCCTGACATATAAAGAATATGGGAGATTGTTGTCCCGTGCACAACACAGCCAGTACTTGCCAGATAGTCCTGCAGCTCCTTTAATGTTGCTATAGACCTCTTGGTAGCCTCCCTGACCAGTTTTCTTCTCGTCCTTTTCATCAATTTTGGAGGGACGTCCAGTCCTTTATAATGTCACTGTTGTGCCATATTTCTCCACTTGATGACTGTCTTCACTGTGTTCCATGATATATCTAATGCCTTGGAAATTCTTTTGTACCCTTCTCCTGCCTGATACCGTTTAACAGTGAAATCCCTCTGATGCTTTGGAAGCTCTCTATGGACCATGGCTTTTGCTGTAGGATGCAACTAAGAAAATATCAGGAAGGACCTACTAGAAGAGATGAACTTTATTTGGGGTTAATCAGAGGCACTTTAAATTATGTCAGGTGTGTACTGACTCCTATTAATTGTTTTAAAGGCTTTTCTTAAATTTCTTCAGTTACTTCCTGGTTTTCACACCTAGGCTAATGTCATACATCCCACAAGTCAGGAGGGGATGGGGGGTTTTCTCAGATAAGTACACCCCTCTGCCTGCATGTCTGAGCTAAGGTCAGATGGACTCCAGGAAGTAAATGCTACATGAATCATCTGCCCTTACTCAAGATGGCCTTGGCCAAAAATGCCAGGGGGTGTTTTTCAAAGTGATTTCTCAGCAAAATAAAGCATAGGGATATGGATGGATGGGGGAATTTTGCTTTGAATATTAAAAATGAAATAAATAGCGTTTTTGGTTTGTGGTGTTTAGATGCAGTGTAGTTCTACTCTATGTACCCAATTTAAAAGAAAACAGATATGATTTTACTTCCTTGTAAACAGTAGCTACAGAAGTAGAAACTATGGGTAGGATCTGCTGCAAGTTAAGTCTAGTGTTATGTACCGTAAAATCATTTCCAACAATACCACATTACAGACATTGTGTATTAAGCAGCATGGCTGAAACAAGTGCCATGTTTCTGTCCTGATAAAACATGAGTGTGGGTATGTTGAGGATCTGTATCAGCAGGGAAACACTGTCACTTAGGAGACTGGGGAGGAATTGAGAAATAAATTACACATTATCTGCAGCCTCATGTCTTTCAAGTACCAGTGAATCATTTTAGAGTGGCTTTAGAGCTGCTTCCATTTACACAGGTAAAACTATAAATTCACAGGTGAAGCCAGCACTGCTGAAACATTTCCCATGCTTTCTTATTGATGTGGTGTCCTGTGCTGGTACTGTACTTAATTCATTTTTGAGTGTTGTTGTTCAATTTTGTGAATGCACTTACATTATTTTATTTATAATGGCACCCCAAACGTGTTTCGATTTTGCAGCAGATCAGAATCGTGCCACTATCACAGCAAAACACGCATTTAAAAAAAATTGTGCCAAGCTTGTATCCCAAAAGAGGAGCAAGAACTTCTTTGGGCAACATACACACATAGGGCAGCCCATTTAAGTAAGTGGGGTGCCCTATGTGTGATATTCGGAAATGTGTGTATGTTTTGGTTTTTACTAAAGATGAAAATTCTACATTTCATTTAAACTCTCATTATTTTTAACCAAAGTATAATGTAAACAATTATTGTAGAGGTTGTATGATAAAGCATTTAAGTAAAACGCTTCAATAATTTTCTTTGCTTCATGTCTTAATGAATTTAAAATAAATGCCATATTTACCATTTTGAGACACAAGGTGGCACTTATGAGCTTGTAATATGCTTGTTAGTGGCTATTGCATTAGTCTGGTGTGATCCTGTGAGATCACTCTCTCCTCTTCCTTATCCTCCAGGTCTATATTGTGTATTATGTGCTTGTTGCCCATTCTGATTGATCTTATCTGATGTGCCTAAAGCAACTCTCTATCCTGGTGTTAGGGCATCTGAAGGACAGGAAGTGATGAAAAATCGCTCTAATGGGAGTACAGATGGCAAAAAAAACTTTTTTTATTTTTTTTTATTTTTTTACAGTGGAAGAAAGTTTAAACCTACAGTATGTGTTTTTTCTTTTCTTTATCATACAACATGGGACGCAGAGCTACAAATAATGACTACCTGGGTTATGCACCAACTACAAGCGATTGGACACTGGCAAAAAAGACTGTAATTCCTCCCTTATATAATCCCTCTCATGCAGGAAGTACCTCAGTTTTTTCACCAGAAGGTGGTGGTCACTGATGCAGCTCTACACAAATACTACCACACAAATGCTACCATGTGCTCAGATGATTCCAGTTTGGGATCAGGAGTTTGGTATTATCCATATTGGTTCTTATGGCTATTGCGCTTAAATGGATGGTATCTGGACCCCACTGTGATGGAAGAAGTCTGGACATGGGAACAGCCTGGAATGCCACCATGCGGCACTGGACCCTGCATAGATGGAACCCTTAGCAGCAATAACTGACCACAGTGTTTATGGCATGGTGCTATGTGTGTCCAAAGCAGCGGACCCCAAGAAAGGGAATCAAGTCCCTTTAAGGTCCTAGGAGGCATTGCCTGCCATGATGGGTGAAGATTTGATCCTGATCTTATTATGGATAGATCCTGGGGCAAGATTCGTGAGTGCCCAGTGCCCATTACTCCAACCAGAAGTGTTTTTTTTCTGGCATCAAGGGACATAAAGATACTACCTAAATGTCCCCATCCTTTTTCCTCCTTGACAGAAATTCTTTAAGTTGAAGTGGAGGATGGGCATTGTGGTTTGTGGTCTTGGCCCCTGCTAGCCCACCCAGCTTTTTCCCCAGTGCAGATAGCACCCCAAGCAGCTTGGCACGCATGTGTACCCCCCACCTCGGGCCATCCAGACACATTGGGTAGACACCCTCCTCGAGGGCCCGTCCATGACTCGACAATTGTTCACTGAGGCCTTTTTAGGACCCAGGGGGTACCTATTTGGAGGTACCTAGATGAGCTGCTGCTCAGAGAAATGGAGCACAATGCATCTCTCATAATGTATTCTCTAGAGAGGATGGCTGGTTTTAAATCTCTAGAGGTTGGCATTAGTGCCAGCTCAGCATTTGGTACCTCAGCCTGCTCCTGGACACTATCCAAGTGAAGCTAATTCTTCCTCCATGAAGATGTGAGAAGATTGGGTAAAATGGCTGTTTTTTTATTCAGTTCCATTCCAGAACTTTACAATAGAATGTTCGGTTGGCAGGGGGCAGGAGTACATTCCAGAGTCCTTACATTCTAGCGTCCTTACGTTCCAGTGTTTTATGGATGTCTCACCTAAACGGGGAGACATTTTCTCCATTTTCTTGGAAGTTGTTGTTGATGGATACCAGTTTAATGGGTGGGGGAGGAGTTCTGGATTGTCTTTCAGTGCAAGGAACATGATCTCCTCAGGAGAAGTTGATGCCTATTAATAAGCTGGAATTGCAAGCAATTCACCTAGCTTGGACCAGTTGCAGGGCCCCTCTGGTAGGGGTCAGTTGGAAAAAGCTATGGTTGGGGCATTCTTTTATATTCAGGGGGAGTTCTATGTCCCCTTGCTGTCTCTGTTTCACTTAGGCAGTATGCCCTGTCTCTGCTCTGTTTGCAATTGACAGGTGATTTTCTTCAGTTATCAAGAGTTGGCACCGGAGGAGTGGGCTCTCCCCCTGGAGATGTTCAGGTCTCTCCGTTGGCATTGGAGCATGCTGGATGTGGATTGTTGACATCCAGTTCATTGAGAGACTGGATTGATGCATTGCTAGATCCAGGGTTTCTTAGGCGTTTGCAGTGGATGCCCTGGTGACATAGTTTTTAAAGGAGAAAAATGTCTGGGAGAACTTGTCCATTTCTTCCATGTCTGCATTTGTAGGATCCAGGTGACAGAACCCTGGGGTTTTTCTTCACACCTGCTTGCCCCAGGAGAACATGATATTATGATCTTCCATAATTCCTTATGTTTGCTGGCTTGGATGGCAGGGCTGTTGAACCCAGAGAGTTGAGGGATGGGGGAGTGTCTTTCATCCCCATGCTTTTTAGAGCCAGGAGGGCTGCCTCAGGGGAGATTTACCACAGGACCAGGGAATCCTATATGATATGGTGTGAGGCTGGGAAGTTTATCCTCACAAATTTGTTGGGGGCCAGATTTTTGGTTTTCTCTAGTTATAAATCTGTTCTGGAGTAGGATCCTATTTCTATCTAAGACTAATCACCTCTTATGCCTTAGGGCATCCTTTGAGTTCAAGGGATCATGCAAATAGTTCCTCCCGGCAGGGCACCTTTCTTTCCATGGGACCCAAAGTTGGTGGCTATTGCTTTGGCAAGAAGAAGGCCACAATTGGTGGCACTTCCTTGCAAGGTGTCATTTCTGATACTCCACTGGGTCAAGGGAGTTCTTCAATCTCAGCCATTATTCTTGCTGAATGGTGTTCTTCTTTCCAGCTGAACCACATCATTGTTTTGCCTTCTGTTTTTCCCAGGCCTCAGTCACCAGAAGACGAGGCCCTTCACGAGGTGGTTCAGATTGTCAAAATGTATTTGACTTTGACTTTGCTGTAGTCAAGCAGCCAGATTTTCTGTTTTTTGTTCTTCCTAAGGACCAGGGAAGGGTCAGGTGGTTACCAAGTCAACCATATTCTGTTGGTTTTAGCAGCTTATTTCTCAAGTTTATGGTTTGAAAAGAGACTGCACCATTTTTGGTAATCGTACATTCTACCAGGAATGTTTGGTGCCTCCTGGATTGTCCATCAGGCTTCAAGGGCTCAGGTCTGTAGGCTGCAACCTGGCCTTTTGGGTTTACATCTTTGCTAAGTTTTACCGGATGGATATAAGAGCCGCTGAAAATATTGCACTTGGTCACAGGGTTTTTGCAGGCTACTGTATAGATTCTTTTTGGCCTGTTGATGGTGACTGTGTCTCTCTCCCCTCATGGGCATTGCTTTGGGATATCCCAGATAGTCATGATTTATAGCTTGCTCTGTGTCCCATGATTTTTGTACTTGCCTAAAAATCATTTTTTTTTGGGGAATACATCACAAGACACAAATATCCCCCTCTCTGTGCAGTGGTTAATTGCTTGCTACAAAACTGAGGAACTTTCTGCATAGGTTATATAGGGGAGGACTTTCTTTCTCTTTTGCCAGAATCCAATCACCTGTAGGTAGTCCAAAACCTGGGTAGTGATGATATATAGTCTTATGGTGTACTCTAAGAAATATTTTTTACAGGTCATTTCAAAAATACAGTTTTGCTTTTGTGCCTTGTGCCCTGTCCTGGTGACCCCCTTTCCCTTTATTCTTCTCTCACATGTCATGGGAAAATAAAGTGACAAATGAATCCAATAACCTCACAGATGTCAATAAAAACCTAGCAGATGTTCTAACCAATCCCACCTATATTATAATCCTGGGCTTCCTATCCCCACTTTCTCTCAGTGCTCTAAAACATAAAGGCCCAACCGATCTTGATATGCCTGCAAGTAAGTTACCTGTGGTGGGCTTCATCTGAGAAAACCCAGTATGCCCTGTATGAACAGCTGCATGATTCCCTGCTTACAATTATTTATTTAATTAAAAAAGATTTATGTTGTAAAAAAAAACATATTGCTTATTTTAACGGATAATTTCTTACTGGAAACCTACAATGCTTTAAATAATAATCTGCTCTCATTCCTGTGTATTAGTAACAATACCATAAATTTAAATATTTAAATTAATCAAAATAGGGTTGGTAAAGCAATCATTGGTTGAATTACTAGTTTTCAAATCCCTAAACACTACAGACGCATTCACATATCTCTAATAGCATAAAGAATATTACAGGTATATTGTGTACAGCAGTTATCAATTCAATATCAATTTTCATTCAAACATATGTATGCATATTTCCTTTTTTTTTGGTCTGCAAAAATATACAACTTCCTTTTTTTTTTTTTATGGAAATGTTATTGGCAAAACCAAGCAATCACATGATTCACTAATACAATTTGCATTTTTATTTAAATACAGCTTACCTTTTAAACCGCAGTGAGTTTATATGCAGTTGCAATTAATTGTAAGGTCCCACATTTGCGTAAAACAGTGTTAGATTTGTCAGGTGGCTGGATAATTAAGGAGAATTATTTTGGCGTCCAAGATACCATTTTAATTTGTTACATTGTTAGTAGTGCTAAAAGTAATATTTGGATCAATACGTGCTATAGATTTTTGTAGATTTTTCCACTTGCAAGGCAAGCAGTCAATACCTAATTTCTTTGTAGGCATACCACACTTAATATGTTGAATTAGAAAAATGTCTGCAGACCTTGGCTTTGCAAGAGTTAGACTTTCAACCATTTGTGTTTATTGTTTAGTTACACAGGTGCGAGCTGTGTGCAAAAAAATACTATAGGCAAATGCCAAACCTCAATCTGGCCCTTTTGAGAATTGTGTGTGTGTGTGTGTGTGTGTGTATATATATATATATATATATATATATATATATATATATATATATATATATATATATATATATATATATATATATATATATATATATATATATATGTGTGTGTGTATAAATGAGAGAGAGAGATTGCTAAATTTATTGTTAAAGGAAAAGTTGAACTAAATAGTGATATGAAACATACAAGGCATTTCATATTTTTAAAAACACTGTCACCTTGTCCATGCAGGGCAAGGTGACGGCGTATCTGCAAAGGGCCTCCCTCAACCCTCTATATTCACCCTAAGTGCACTCTTGTACAGCTCCTTTCTCCTCCACAGCTGGCGAGAAGACGCATCACTTCTGGGTGACTTGATCTCCTGTGACAATTCCAAGGCCTAGCAGCCACTTCAAAGCAGTGTCGCTATTCCCTCGGATTTACAAACCAGCCAACAGCATGGGAGGGAGCCAGTGGTTCACATTGCGGAGACACTGTCACTTTGCTCTACCATAAAAGAATTATGAGGGCTGTTGTTGCTGACCTTTCAAAAAAAATGACAGTTTCATGTCTGTTTACTTGACTGATATAAGTTACTGACCTGGTGCAAGTTTGCAAATTCAGAAAACCATACATGCATACATCTGGGTCTGTCTCAATTCTGGAGTAAGAAGGTCAATGTAACAGCCAGGTAACTAGCATTTTTGTAGAGGGCTCATTTTTCACAGATCTCAAATTTACGGGCACCTCCAACATCAGAGGCTTTATTTTTGTGGATATAGTTCAGGTTTTCTCAGACTTAAAGTGGAGTTAAACTTCTTCAATACTCACTTCCTTCCAGCAATGCAACATCCATGAGCTCCCTCTCTGGTTTTGACATTGATTGGCTGAACTGGGATGATTTGAGTCCTAAACATGTGTGTGGGAGTTCATTCATCCCAGCACCAAGATGTACTGAGAATGTATACTGACCTATGTATGGGCAGCTCCATATACATTCCAAATCATCTTGCAAGTAGGATGGTAAAATGACTTCTGCAATAAAATCCCTCTTGTTTGCATGTTTTTTCATTCATTCCATCCCTGTTGGAGAGCTATCACCTCTCTCTCTTTTCCAGTAAGACCTGGACAAGAGATGATGGGAAAGTTTTTATTGCGACAAGAAGACAGTAATATAACCTAAGAGAGGTCCTAATGCTTCCTCTGAGAAAGTGTTTTGTTGAAGTCTGTGCTCCACCCAAATAGATTTCCCATCACTTTCTCTCCATTGGAAAATGGGGGGGGGGGGCACAAATCACCAAGCGGGCTCTATTCCTCACCCACTCAAAAATGAAGAAAAAAAAACATGGACAATAGGGGCATACCAGCTAAAGCATAAATGGGAGGGGGAACTGGGTCCTTTGGAAGACGAGGAATGGAGTGAGGCCCTCGACACCTGTAAATTAGTTTCCCCTAAACTCTCCGACAGACTCACCCAGATCTTTATCATACATAGGGCGTATCTTACGCCAATCAAGATAGCTAAATATAAACCCTCTCAAACTGTCCTCTGTCCAATGTGCAACCAGACTGCAGGCTCATTCTACCACCTCATTTGGAGCTGCCCCAGAATAATGTCATACTGGACACAAGTGATAAAATTCCTCCACGATAACATGGGATCGCCTGTAACGCTACAACCCAAAACATGTCTTTTGGGAATACTCCCCGACTCAGAACTGAATAAATACATCAAAACATTCCTACAAGAAACCCTCTTCTCAGCCAGAAAAGTTGTAGCCAGAACATGGATGAGATCAAACCCCCCTGTGGTATCACAATGGTTAGCAGAAGTGAATAACTCGCTCCCTTACAAGAAGCTGATCTATTTACATAGAGGGTGTCCTGCTAAATACGACCAGATATGGGGTAAATGGATGGAGACCTCAGAAACCATAGTATGAGATGTAAAGTGCAGACCCATCACCCCACCATGGCGTGACCTTTCTTCTTTCTATTTGATTTTTAATTTTTTTAATTTTCCCTCCTACCTAAATTCTACATAATCAATAGCACTAAAAGACCTGATATTGTGTGAATATTTTAGTAACACGTTCTTCTGTTATAAAAGTTTGAGAATGAACAAGTAATGCTTTAATCACCTGTAATTTGCAATGAATGTCAAACTTTCTCTGTATGATATTTTTTCTTTTTTCAATAAAACTCTTGTTAAAAAAAAAAAAAAAAAAAAAACATGGGATCAATATTAACAGTTTATTGACTGGTTTAGCATCTGAGGCCAAACAACTAAATATACAGCTAATATGCATAGAGGTTGATTTACTGAGACTGGAGAGTGCAAAATCTGGTGCGGATCTGTATAGAAACCAATCAGCTTACAGGTTTTTTAAAGCTTAATTGAACAAGCTGAAGTTAGAAGCTGCAGATTGGCTACCATCCACAGCTGCACCAGATTTTGCACTCCAGTTTTAGTAAATCAACCCCAGCTCTTGCTGTGCTAAATGGCTACATAAGAAAACTTAAATCCATTCTTGGAGCCCTTTGAGATTAGAAAAGGAAGTGGGGGGGGGTGCAGGAAGTGTTAACAACTGTCAGTATTTTTATTGGCAGCCAGTAATAAACGGGCACTACAGTGTGTTCGGGCGGCTGTGGCAGAGGGCGGGGTCTAGTGGAGGAGGTGCCTAAATGTGTGTCGTGTGATGTCTTGGTGCAAGGGAGCCGAGCAAAGCAGCCAGAGCCTTGTGTGTGATTCGGCGGGGTGGGGGCAAGGCAAGCTGGGAGCAGGACTGTCAGTGTTTGGACTGAAGGGACCACCTGGCACGGAGAGAGACTGTCACTGTGACTCGGGAGGGGACGTGTCATGATGTGTCATAATCATCTGAGCTGCACACTGCTGTCAGTGTCACTGTGAGAGTCAATTTCATGTGTGTGTGCCTGCCCATTCTAATTTCTTACCCTCCTGAGTCCTGTCCCTGAGCTTCTTACTTACTATATCGAAAGTAAAATAAGATAAGTTTTTTGGCCTCAATATCTACCTTAAATCACATTGTTAATTGCATATTATACTTGTTTGCAGCCTAAATTATGAAATTTGCACTTAAAACTGTAATTTTGTAACTTTTGGAAATACCAGTAAAAACGTAGCTGTGCCAGTAAAATTAGTGTGTTATGTCAGTAAATTTCAATCTGGTAGGTTGGCAACAGTGGGTGCAGGACAGGGAGAACAAAGCCCTAGGAACTGACAAGAGTTATACAACGGGAAAATCAGGGAGCCCCTAGTGGTGGGACTTTTAAGGCACAGTAGTAGTAGTACAATGAAGTATTGATAAAATGTATTTATTAATAGAAAAAATAATTAAAACAAGTTATACAAAGGAGGCATTGTGATGGGACCTTTAAACCCTCCAGCCACCAAAAAGCTGCATGATTTAGTGTAGCAATACTCCAATGCAAACTGATATAGGAGGTGGTGTAGAGCTCCAGGAATACTATATAACTAACAACAAGGTAACATTCTGCAACAGGATGAACCCAAATGCTACATCAATGCCAGTATGGAAAACGGAAACCCGGGGGGGGGGGGGGGGGGTAGCCTGTTCTTTCATTTCATTTTACTGGAGTATACCTTTAAATTGTCAAGTCACCACTGATTCATATACTGTAGCTGCTGCTTTGTACATTGATAATGCAAGGCACAAATACAGTAACTAGAGAGCCATCTCATCTCCCAGATCTAAATTAATGCAGCAGCATATCTGTCCCTTTGGTACCGTTTAAAATGTTAATTTAGCTTGCTGTGCACAAGAAATTTGGAAAAGGATCTTTATAAGGATTCCTTGGTAGTAAACCCTTTCTATCATATACTTGTTTTTTAGTTAACCGATGAAAATGGATAATGCTGTTCAGGCAAATGAGCATTTTTTTTTGTGCATGTCCAGAATAATTGTGATGAATGTCCGAATTTACAAAATGCCTATCAAACAGCTTACAGTATTGTGGAAGAATGCTGGTCATACTAACTAAAAAAGGGGCTATTTGGTAATTGTATACTCCCTGCTGTATACAGAAGGGGGCAGATATAAAAGCAAAAATAAGATTTGTGAAAATTATACAATAACTGGATCCTTGGGAAAAAAAAACCCTGCCAGTTTTTCTTTAGTCTCCACTCTTAATATGACTTGACATGTATTTGACCTGGCCAATAAAGTGAATTGTTCTTCAGTGCACTCATCTGGTTAGTATATAAAACTGATCTTTATGTCCTGGTTGAGCCACTTGGATTCTGTACATCAGGTCTCTCCTTTTTTTGTAGTTCTTCTTGTCCTAGACACACAGTGGGAAGTGATTATAAATCTCTCCAAACTGAGGGAAAATATAACCCAGAACAATATGGCGCGAAGGCATGAAAGGAACAGAAAAGTTTTTCCACTGAATCAATTTGTAACACAGTAGAGCCATATATATATATATATATATATATATATATATATATATATATATATATATATATATATATATATATATAATCTCTATCTCACAAAAGTGAGTACACCCTTCACATTTTTGTAAATATTTTATGTGATAACACTGAAGAAATTACACTTTGCTACAATGTAAAGTAGTGAGTGTACAGCTTGTATAACAGTGTAAATTTGCTATCCCCCATAACTCAACACGCAGCCATTAATGTCTAGACAACTGGCAACAAAAGTGAGTACACCCCTAAGTGAAAATTTCTCTCATTCTGGTCCCTGGAAGTTCAACATGGCACCTCATGGCAAAGAACTCTCTGAGGATCTGAAAAAAAGAGCTGTTGCGCTACAAAGAGATGCCATAGGCCATAAGAAGATTGCCAGTACCCTGAAACTGAGCTGCAGCACGGTGGCCAAGACCATACAGCCGTTTAACAGGACAGGCTTCACTCAGAACAGGCCTCGCCATGGTCAACCAAAGAAGTTGAGTGCACATGCTCAGCGTCATATCCAGAGGTTGTGTTTGGGAAATAGACGTAGGAGTGCTGCCAGCATTGCTGCAGAGGTTGAAGGGGTGGGTGGGGGGGGTCAGCCTGTCAGTACTCAGACCATATGCCACACACTGCATAAAATTGGTCTGCATAGCTGTTGTAACAGAAGGAAGCCTCTTCTAAAGATGCACAAGAAAGCCCACAAACAGTTTGCTGACGACAAGCAGACTAAGGACATGGATTACTGGAACCATGTCCTGTGGTTTGATGAGACAAAGATAAACGTATTTGGTTCAGATGGTGTCAAGGGTGTGTGGTGGCAACCAGGTGAGGAGTACAAAGATAAATGTGTCTTGCCTACAGTCAAGCATGGTGGTGGGAGTGCCATGGTCTGCATGAGTGCTGCCAGCACTGGGGAGCTACAGTTCATTGAGGAAACCATGAATGCCAACATGTACTGTGACATACTGAAGCAGAACATGATCCCCCTCCCTTCGGTGACTGGGTCGTAGGGCAGTATTCCAACATAACGACCCCAAACACACCTCCAAGATGACCTCTAGAGAAGCTGAGGGTGAAGGTGATGGACTGGCCATGCATGTCTCCAGACCTAAACCCTTATCAGCACCTGTGGGTCATCCTCAAATGGAAGGTGGAGGAGCGCAAGGTCTCTAACATCCACCAGCTCTGTGATCTCATCATAGAGGAGTGGAAGAGGACTTCAGTGGCAACCTGTGGAGCTCTGTTGAACTCCATGCCCAAGAGGGCTAAGCCAGTGCTGGAAAATAATGGTGGCCACACAAAATATTGACACTTTGGGCCCAATTTGGACATTTTCACTTAGGGATGTACTCACTTTTGTTGCCAGTGGTTTAGACATTAATGGCTTTGTGTTGAGTTATTTTAAGGGGACAGCAAATTTACACTGTTATACAAGCTGTACACTTGCTACTTTACATTGTAGCAAAATGTAATTTCTTCAGTGGTGTCACATAAAAATGATATATATATATATATATATATATGTATGTTTATTATAAATATTGAGATATTGACAAAAATGTGATGGGTGTACGTTTGTGAAATTATGTTTATGTGTGTGTGTGTGTGTATGTATATGTGTGTGTGTGTATGTATGTGTATATATATATATATATATATATATATATATATATATATATATATATGTGTGTGTGTGTGTGTGTGTGTGTGTGTGTGTGTGTGTGTGTGTGTGTGTGTGTGTATATATATATATATATATATATATATATATATATATATATATATATATATATATATATGTTTAACCCAAATGTTAGTCTTTCTCTCTAGGCCAGTGGTTCTCAACCTTGGTGACATCAGAGCTTGGTAAATTCTTCCAAAAATGGAAAGTCGATACTAATACAAAAGTATACGAATGCAAGATATGTATTTAAATGTATTAAAAGGGGAGAAATGCATAAAAAAATTAGGGTTACTGTTTTAAATAGACACAATGACAAAAATTAGTTGTCTATTTAAAGTGTTATTTTTGCCACCCGAAGTACATCATCTGTTGAACTGAAACTTAAACATGTAATAGGTTTTGAGAATGACATATGTAAGCTGGTGAAGGAACTGATGTGACTGGCTAAGTGTTCTCTATATAGCATTGTGGAATATGTCAGAGCTATATAAACGTACAGTATAATACTATTAATTGTATGACTGCGATGAGACCATAGAATTCAAGTGTAAGTATTTCTGGGGCAAAAGAGTGATATTAGTGGCTCTCTGTACAGTATTAGGGAATACGGTGCTAATCTACAGTGCATACGGAAAGTATTCACAGCGTTTCACTTTTTCCACATTGTGTTATGTTGCAGCCTTATTTCAAAATTTATTATTTTCCCCTGATTTTAAGGGGAAAAAAGTGCGTGTTATACGCCGATAAATACGGTAAGTTCATTATTTTCCTCAATATTCTACAAACAAAGTTTGTCTACAAGTTTGTTTGAAATCTTTGCAAATGTATTAAAAAAACAAATAACAAATCACATGTACATAAGTATTCACAGCCTTTGCTCAATACTTTGTTGAAGCACCTTTGGCACAAATTACAGCCTCAAGTCTGTTTGAGTGTGATGCTACAAGTTTGACACGCCTATTTTGGGCAGTTTCTCCCATTCTTCTTTGCAGGACCTCTCAAGCTCCATCAGGTTGGAGGTGGAGCCTCAGTGCACAGCCATTTTCAGGTCTCTCCAGAGATGTTCAATCGGGTTCAAGTCTGGGCTCTGGCTGGCCACTCAAGGACATTCACATCTTGGATGTGTGCTTAGGGTCGTTGTCCTGTTGGAAGATGAACCTTCGCCCTAATCTGAGGTCCAGAGTGCTCTGGAGTAGGTTTTCATTGAGGAAGTCTCTGTACATTGCTGCATTCATCTTTCCCTCAATCCTGACTAGTCTCCCAGTTCCTGCAGCTGAAAAAACATCCCCACAGCATGATGCTGCCACCACCATGCTTCATTGTAGGGGTGGTATTGGCCAGGTGATGCGCGGTGCCTGGTTTTCCCAAGGCAAGACGCTTGCCATTCAGGCTAAAGAGTTGAATCTTTGTTTTATCATACATTTTTTATTTTTTAGGGTGCCTTTTGGCAAACTCCAGGTGGGCTGTCATGTGCCTTCTACTGAGGAGTGACTTCAGTCTGGCCACTCTACCATACAGGCCTGATTGGTGCAGTGCTGCAGAGATGGTCATTCTTCTAGAAGGTTCTCGTATTTCCACAGAGAAATGTGGGAGTTCTGTCAGAGTGACCACCACACTTCTCCCCTGATCGCTCAGTTTGGCCGGACGGCCCACTCTAGGAAGAGTCCTGGTGGTTAGAAACTTCTTTCATTTATGGATGATGGAAGCAGCTGTGCTCATTGGGGCCTTCATTGCTGCAGACATTTTTTTGTACCATTCCCCATATCTGTGCCCCCATACATTCCTGTCTCTGGGGTCAACAGACAATTCCTTGGACTTCATGGCTTAGTTTGTGCTCTGACATGCACTGTTAATTGTAGTACCTGATATAGACAGGCGTGTGCCTTTCCAAATCATGTCCAATCAACTGTATTTACCACAGGTGGACTCCAATCAAGCTGCAGAAACATCTCAAGGATGATTAGTGAAATTAGGATGCACCTGAGCTCAATGTTGAGTGTCATGGCAAAGGCTGTGAATACTTTATTGTACATGTGATTTTAATTTTTTAAATAAATTTGCAAAGATTTCAAACAAGCTTCTTTCACGTTGTCCTTTTTGGGGTATTGTTTGTCGAATTTTGAGGAAAATAATGAATTTAATCAAAATAAGGCTGTAACATAACAAAATGTGGAAAAAGTGAAGCGGTGTGAACACTTTCCTGGATGCACTGTATTTTGCAAGCCACATCAATGCACCATTATTTGTAAGAAAGAGTTAAACCACTGTGTGGTTGCTTATTACCTTTGTGTAATTTCCTAAAAGGGGAACATGCAGAATTTTAGAAGAACCTAAATAGTTTTCCTTATGCCGCGTACACACGACCGGTTTTCCCGTCGGAATAAACTCCAAAGGTTTTTCCGACGGAGTTCCGCTGAAACAGTCTTGCCTACACACGATCACACCAAAGTCCGACTGCCTAGAACGTGGTGACTAGAAAAAGGAAGTTCAATAGCCAATAGCTTCCGTCTCGCACTTGCTTCAGAGCATGCATTGTTTTTGGTACGTCGGAACAGCATACAGACGAGCGGTTTTCCCGATAGGAATTGGTTCCGTCAGAAATATTTAAAACATGTTCTATTTCTAGGTCTGTCAGAATTTTAAAAAATAAATAAAAAAAAAGGCCCACACACGATCGGAATATTTGATGAAAAGATTCCGTCTGACTTTTTCTGCCGGAATGTCCGACCGTGTGTACACAGCATTACACGTCTTTTTTTTTTTTTCTCTGTCCGACAAGTGTGCTGTACATTCGCTATAGTTACTCAACGAGTTATCTCTGTAGCCACCTTTCACAACTTTCTCCCCATTGTTCCATACAAAGATGATCTTTTTGTGACAGTGGATTTTCCCACTCGAGGAACAGAGTTATGGACTGGGTGTATGCAAATGATGGAAGGAGGAGCAGACGTAGGGGGTTTCCACTGTCAGGGTCATAAGGATCTGGAACACTCTTCCACAATTGGTGGTATCAGCGGGTAGTATTAATATTTGTAAAAGACTCTTGGACGTTCATATTAGTGAACACAACATACAGGGATATGGGAAATGATTATCTACACTGACGCACATAAACCTACACAGGTTGATCTGGATGGACTTATTGTCTTTATTCAACCTTACCAACTATGCAGCCATGAAACCTATTTTAACTTCAAGGGAGCAGGGTGGGCAAGATAGTAATGGTGGATATTGTTAACAATTTCATCTTTATAAGATGTTTTTAGTTGTAATAGAGCACCATCTGTCTTTTTCTATTTTGTGTTTGAATTTAATTTGTAGCCTCACATTTGATCATAGGAAATAAAGTACAGTCAACAATGAATACAAAAGAATTGTCACGTTGAATTCATAGGATAGCTGTATGCTGAATTAAATCTTTAGGGATGGTCCCATTTAAAAAAAAAAACAAATGTTTCCTTGGAAAGGTCCCTGATCTTGAAGATAGTAGAGACCCTTTATTTCGTGTTTTTCATTGTTGGCATTGTGCTCCACAGTATCTGTTTTTTTTTTTTTTGTTGTTGAAATTTTAAAGTGTTATAATTAAAAAAATATATAAATCTGCTCTGAGAAAAAAAATATACGGTGAGTCATTGGCATTGCAGGACAGCATCCAGCACAGCTGTAGTAAACGCTTTTCTTAAACACTATAAATGAAATACAGGAACCCACCTCTCCTTTTAGTGCCTGCAGGTCCCCTGAATGTGGGTGCTCTAATATACAAATCTTGACCAAGATAAAAATTGCAAACACTAGCCCACTCTTCCCTCCTTCCACAAAACTTGCTATTATTGGTTATTTAATGTGATTGGGAGCCTCAATTCCCTGTAGTGTGAGTGTAATCCAGCCCCTGGCTTTGTTGGCAAAACTTAAGATTCATATATTAATCAAGGTGTTCAAATATACTTGTGCATTGCTTTTAGACCTGTATACTATGTTTCTTAGGGAGAGAAGGATTTTTTTTTTTTTAAAGCCCATTTTAAGATATTTTTTTTTTTTCAAATATATTTTCCAGATATATAAAGTAGGCTCAGTATTGACTGAAGATTGTTAACCTTAGGTGCATACTTGACAAACTGAGCAAATGGCAAAGTGTAAATTTGACACAGTTGTGATATAGTTGTTTTGCATGTGCTCTTGCAATGTTGCAGAATTATTGTGCCTTATAAACGGATGCTGATTTATAACACTGTCAGTTAATATCCCCATGTGGATACACTGTACAGTATTTCTGCAGGAGATTCACGCCTGCTTTATTGCACATCAATAGTCTTTATATGTGAAGAGCCTTTCTCTATTTTTACTTACTGATGGGTACTGTACAGCACAGATTATTATTTTATTTCTTGGTACACTCTTATTTCAGTTTTGATCTTACGCAAGTAAGATTTTAGTGTCTTCATATTATAAATGTGAAAACGAAAGCTATCTTATGATTGCACATTATGAGGCATAGTCATTAAAAGCAGCGCAGAGAGCAACGATGTGGTTCAGAGTGCAGCAGCCTATTCAGTCAGATTGCACTTTACTGAAGTCAAACAAGTAAGAGAACACATATATTAACACGTTTCATATGCATTGCATTGGTTTTATTTTAATTGCAAACCATAGGTGAGCATACCTAAAATGCAGCCTGCTGGATTTTTTTTGTCCAACATTCTGCAATACATTGTTATTGGTTAAACTTATTCACCTTACTAACTGCTTGGTGACTGCTGCACCTTTCTGCCAAACTCACCACTGGCCTTCACTAACCCAACATATAAAATTTAGAATATGAAAAACAGCATGTAAAGCTTACCAGAGCGGTGTCCTGAGCTACATCACCAACCTCATCTCAAAATATTACCCAGAGCATCTTCTCTGCTCTTCTAGCCTCATTGTAAGCTCATCTTATGCTTGCCTCCAGGACTTCTCCAGATTCCCCCTTTTACTCTGCAACTCCCTACCCCAACCTCTGCTCTGTCAGCATGTAGGCAGTCCTGAAAAAAGAATCTCTGCTGGGAAGCCTATCCCGTCTCCGTCTATAAACTGTACTTCATCTACTCTTTTTCTTGTTCAATATTTTTATTGAAATTTGTAAAGAAGACAAAGTATAACAAGTTGCATAGCATGGGATACATATATAAAAACAAAAGAATGATATCTATACCGTCATACTTATAATTAATCGTATAAGAGAGGAAAAATTAAGATTCATGTAAACAATATAAATTGTTATAAATGCAAGGATCCAAAATAAAGTAAAAAATGATGTGGAAAGTTGGTAAAGCATGCCTCCAGACCACCCTACCACCCCATATGGGCACAAACTGTGAATGGGTGGGGGCATGGTCATCGAAAAAACTAGAAACATTAGTACAAATAGTAATGAGATTATGTGTTATATAAAAAAAAGGGTGTAACATTTCCATTACTAAATATTAGTTGCAAATTGAATCCTCAAAGAAAAGAGAAAAAAAAAAGTAAATTGAAAAAGCCTTACACAGTACTAAGAAGATATAAGGCAAAAAGTTAAATATTAAGGTATCCCAAAATAGTCGTTTGCTTAATAAACGAGAAAAGGAAGATAAGTAAAGTGAAAAAAAGATTTCATCTACTCTTTTATCCCCATGCTGTATCACTTGCCTTTCTCTTTAGATTATAAGTTCCTGCAAGCAGGGTCCTCCCTACTTTCTTGTATTTAATTGTATTGTACATGTACTGTCTCCCTTATTGTAAAGTGCTGTGCAAACTGTTGGCGCTACATTAATCCTGTATAAAACTCCCTGTACTGAAAACAATGCATTTTTTCTTGGCCATGTATGTTGCCTGCACCAAAAATGCAATAAACGGCTTGACAAATCATCTGGCTTGAAAATGTGCCCTTAGGAAATATTACAGATTATTTATTTTAGTAAAGCGTGTCCAGTGAAAACTTTTTTTGCATTTTCAATAGCTTGGGGAAGGATTAGAACCAACCTGTGGGTTATATGGGAGAAATCAATAGAATTAACACTACTGCCTATTGTATTCACAGTCTCTGTACACATGGCTGTCTGAATATACCCTAACAATGATTGCATCAGATAGGATGCACTCACTATTGTGCTGACAATCCCCCCCAGCTCCTTCAATTTTGCAGTTGACTTTTGAGGAGCTAGGTAGTGCCAACAGGGCCACCCATGGCTTAAATTTCGACTGATTCAGTTGGAATTGGAGTTGTGCTGTGCATTGCTAGAATTGAAGAGGTTTCTCCACACTTCCCCATAGAGATCAGGGGGGCTCTGAATGGTCCCTCCCCACACAGTGAGCAGAGACGGAGCTGTCATCTACCGGCTCAGCGGAGATCAATGGAGCAATCTCCCACTGAGCTGGCAGACTCCGCTGGGTGGATCCGCCCCATGTGAAAGGGGTCTAAAAGGGATATTAAAGTCTTGATTTTTATTTAAAAAAAAATATTAAACATTAACAAATTTTTTTTTTTATATTTACATTCTCTGTGCAGTGGTTTTGCACAGAGCAGCCCAGATCCTCTTCTTCTTGGGTCCCACATCAGCACTCCTGGCCCCTCCCTCCTGCTGGGTGCCCCCACAGCAAGCAGCTTGCTATGGGGGCACCCGAGCTGAGCCAGTGCTCTGTGTGTCCATTCACATAGAGCCGTGGCTTGGCCCCACCCCTTCCATCTCCTGATTGGCTCATTGGCTGTGATTGACAGCAGTGGGAGCCTTTACAACACCTTTAAGCTGGCCATAGACCGAGCGACCATGGGTTGCAGGAAGGAAAATCACTTGATTCTCCCATCAAGTCAATGTTGATGGGGGAATCCTTCCGGCAGAGCCGTTGTGTTATTGCCAGCCACTAGCAGTAATTGCATGCAAAATCGGACAAGCTGGTTGTATCCAAGTAGATCGATCAATCAATTTGGGTACATTCAGCCTGGCCATACATGGATCAAGATTCGAACCATCTATGGCTGACTTTACTGTCAAGGTGTAAACAGGTTCACCAGACACAAACTGAAGGATAATGTGCAACAGAGAGAAACCATGGACGGGGAGAGTAGAAATATAAAAAAAAAAAAAAAGACAATGGGGTTAGCAGGAAGTGAGGAAAAATCTCCTTTACGTGGGCTCAGATAGCAGTAAAACAGGTGTTCTAATCCTTCACCACTGTATCCAAATAAAATAAAAAAAAAATGATGTTTTGGCTGAACATACACTTTATGTAACACAATAAGTTAACTAACCATATTTCTTAGTGGGTAAAATAAGTTTCTAGCTAAAGCATGTACTGTATAGTGTTCAGAATGTTTAAAGTAAAACGTGTGTACAATTTTATGTAAGGTATATTGTGTATACACATTTATTGTACGTACCTATATGTAAAGTCACCCAAAAACACATTATTACAGTGTTTCAGCACGCAAATGGTCTGCTTTTATAAGGCTGTAACATGGTATTGCTATGATGGAAAAAGAACTTGTGAACACGTTTGCATGAATGGAATCATTCCACAGTTAATGGGAGATTTATGGCTGATAAAATCGCTATAGAACAGCAAGTGGTGGAGATTGTGTTTTTATTTTAATACGAGAGCCAAGTCTTGCATTAGGACGCTGTTGAAGCCAGTGCAGAAAATAAACGGCACCCAAGGGACAGAACAACATTCTGTTAGGTTGAAGGGCCTTTAATAATCGCATACCCTAATAGCAGTTTAGATGGAGTATGTGCATGTGAATGCGTGCGTGCGCGTGTGTGTGTATGTATGTGTGTAAGGCTAATCTTGCCCTCTGATTCCATAATAACTTATGCAGAATAACACAAAACAGTTATGATGTGTTGGCACTGCAGCTTTTAATAGTTGACTTTTTAAATTAAAAGATAAGTTTGCTGAGTGACTTTCTCGAATTCACTTAACGAAAGCCCATAAAACATGTTGCAGGTTTAACAACCGCATGCAGCAGGGGAAGAGATTACATCTTTCTCTTCAATTGCACAAGCAGATAAAATATACATCTACAATCTTGCTTTAGTGATTGAAACATCGCTAGCCGCCTTTTTCCCCGAGAAGCAACACGCCAAATATTCATAACACAATAAAACAAATTTTAAATTACGGCTGAAAAAATTTAACGACTAACTTTCCTAGGTGTATATATCAGCCAGTTTTATCTGGCACGTAAACCCGAACTTCCTAAACATTGAATAATGAAGATCTGCACATTGTGATTTTTTTTTTTCTGATACTTATAAATTTTTTGGTGAGTTTAACCCATTCCTGACATCGTGATTTTTATTTTTATTTTTCTTTCCTGTGTGCAACTTGTTCAAAGTGAATCATAGTGTTCATTACTGGTTTCTATGTGTGATAAAATTACAGGAGCGTAGAGTATTTATTTTGTTGTACATTCCAAAAATTGTATTATCTTACTTTATAATTTTGAAATATTTATGCTGGCCGAGGCCGCATCAATTCTGCCTAATGTGTGAAAGAACATATTAACGTAAAGGTATCTGTATTGTCTAGGTACAATACGCTGCAGTGTGAAGGCTGAGAGTACAATGACTCACACTAGATGGCAGTTTTGTCTTATCTTTCAGTCTCCAGCCTCGGAATATCATGGAACAGGAAAGGCCATCAATGTTTAGTCTGCACTCAAATGGTCTCTGTATGACCAGTGTAGACCCCATGGACTTCCTGGAACATGTGTTAGCAATTTAGCCGCAGACATTTCTTTCTTTGTTTTTACTGCCTGGCTCTTTGAGAAAGTGTTGGTGCTGGGTTATGGGCTGTCTGGATCATGTCAGAGGCCATGGGGATCAAGTTCATGTGACAGGCTAGACTGAGGAAAGATGAAGTTGGAGGAGGTAAGAAAACTGACCCTCCCTTTCTCCAGCAACAAGTCACTTGGCTGTCTGTGGTGTAAAGCCAAGACGACTGGGCGTTTTTACTTTTAATGCAGCTGAACAAACAAAACACTTTGCCCGTTTTACTTTTTCATATTTCATCACTAATAGTCAATGCATTCTTTAAAAAAAAAAAAGTAGCCTGATACTTCATCATTTTTCTTTTAATGCTTCTTTTTTTTTTTTCTTTCCCTTAGCCCCGTCCAGACGAGGGGATCTGGAAATTCTTTCTTTCTGTATGCTGCACTGGTTATCTGGGAGATTACCCTGGGTTAAGGACTTAAAGGTTCCTACCAACGTCCAAGCTGCCAAACAAAAGTATGACCTTTTTTTTTTTTCTCAGCAAGTTTTAACTGCACTGCTGTCCATAGTCACTGTTTGATGATCACTGGTTAAATAAGATTTATTAACTGTTCTAAAACACTATCACACACTACACAGAGAATAAATATTCACGATCAATGAGCTTATCATACTTTACCAATACAGGATTTGCCCACATTACCAAAATCTCATCAGTCATTGATCAAAGACGTTGCACAGATTTAGGCCTCATGTACACAGCTGCTGGTAAATGGACGTTCAGAGCTGCTTTTTTCAGCTGCCCCTGAACTCATCCAATGTTATCTTATGTGTACATGTACACAGGTTCGTTTTAAAGAGGAGTTTCCATTCTGAAAAAAAAAAAAATAAAAGTCAGCAGCTACAAATACTGCAGCTGCTGACTTTTAATAATTGCACACTTACCTGTCCCAGGGTCCAGCGATGCGGAGGATCGAAAGCCCCGCTTATCCCCCCTCCGCTCGGCGGCGCCGGCATTGTAACTGTGTGAAGCCACAGCCGGGCACCCAATGCGTATGCGCGTGATTGGCCGCGCAGTCATCTGGGACCCAGATGATTGACGAGAGGGAGGGGACAGAGCTGAGCCCTTCCTGCACCAAGGGGAAGTGATGTCACCAGCCCAGGCACTGAAGGAGGCAGACTACAAGGGACCCCCTAGCAACAGGCATTTAGAGGTAAGAAAAACAATTTCCAAATGTTTTTTTTTTGTTTGTTTTTTTAGGCACATTCATGCATTTTATTTTTTTGGGTGCAACACCACTTTAATGTAGTTTTTAGGCAGTTGAGTTTAGAGGCCTTTTTTTGGAAAGCAAAAAAATGAGTTCAGACGCTGAGTTTTTAGAGACATTTCAAACGCCAAATGCTTTTAATTCAATCTTATTTTATTGAGATAGAAAAATCAAGATAGAAAAATTATACAATAGACATATATGTCATTCAATATCACATAAACAGATATATACTTCCTTGCAACATTGGTGTCATAACGTCTCATGGTTTAGGTAATTTGTGAGCTTGGATTGTTTTAGTGTGGTATATAAGCCTGTATACCTACAGGGTCTAACCTGAATTATTAAGGGTAGGTGAGCACCACTAGGCAAGCACTTTTAAATGCGGCTAAACAAAGTAACCCGCGTTTAGCCGCATTTCATTTACAGGCATTTTTCATCTTTGCCTATTGTGTGTTTTGTAAACGCGGCATGTTAATGCGGCAAAACTGACATTTTAAACGTGGGTTACTATCTGTCAAGTTAAATCGTTCAGGAGAGGTTGTAAAAACGTCCCGTGTACATTAAGACTTAGGAGTTTTCCAGTAACTTATTTATATATATATATATATATATATATATATATATATATATATATATATATATATATATATATATACACACACACACACACACACACACACACACACACACACACACACACACACAGTCTTTTTTTTTTTTTCAGTTAATGTGTTGATTTTGTTTTTCTTTTTATGGTATAAGCACCAAAAGTTTTGTACCACATCACATAAAATGTAGCGGATTTAAAAAAAAAAAAATCAAATAAATGGAAAGTACATTAAGCTTAATCACTAGTAAATGTTTATAGTAAAGAGGTAAGTTTATAGATTTTTAGTTTATAAGAGTTTTTCAAGCGCTTTTACATTTAAAAAAAAGCACCCGAAACGCTTAATAAAAATGCCCCCCTGTAAAATAAATAAATGCTTTCACACTGGGGCAGTGCGGGACGGTGAAAAAAATCCTGCTTGGAGCATGTTTGTGAAGCGCCTCAAAAACGAAAAATTGTATACTTACCTTTCCGTAATTTTCCTTTCCTGTTGCATCTCCATGGCAGCATATACCTTGGGTTGTGACTCCGCCTCCACAACCTGATAGGACCACGTAACTATAAAATGGTGATACGGCCCCCGCCCCGATATTCTCTGTATATATGAATCACCTTTTAAAAACTGAAAGAAAAGGGTGGGCAAAGTATGCTGCCATGGAGATGCGACAGGAAAGGAAAATTACGGAAAGGTAAGTATACAATTTTCCATTTTCCTGTCGCATCATGGCAGCATATACCTTGGGGAGTAACTCGCAGACAGGGTGGGAATATGCAAGTAAGATAAGTTTATTGACAAGGAATAGAGGAATTGGCTCGGATAACTGATTTTCCGAAATCTGTAGTTGTTAGGCATGCAGAGTCCACTCTGTAGTGGGAGATGAAAGTATTCCTGGAGGACCAGGTGGCGGCTCTGCAGATGGTTTCCGCCGAGACTCTACAGTAGGCTGCCCACGAGGTCGCCACTGCCCTGGTGGAGTGTGCCCTTAGGCCGTCAGGAATTTGTATTGTGCTGAGTGAGTAGGCCTTCTTGATGGACTTCACTAGCCAAGAGGCAATAGTACGGGCCGATGCTGCCTGGCCTTTCCTGAAGCCATGAGGGATAACCAGCAGGTTTTCTGACTTCCTGATGGGTTTGGAAGCGGAAAGGTAGGCCAGGATGTTGCTCTTGACGTCCAGGGGGTGAGGAACGCCCTGGTCTGTGGTAAGGGCCGGTAGGCTAATTTTCTGGTTGAAATGGAAGGATGAGGATACCTTGGGAATCAGGCGGTCCGAGGGTCTCAGGACTACCCTGTCCGGGTATATGACCAGGTAGGGATCCTTCGCTAGCAGGGCCTGTATCTCCGAGACCCTTCTCGCTGAGGTTATCGCTATAAGGAAAGTAACCTTTAGTGTGAGGTCCCAAAGGGAGATGTTGTCTAGTGGGAAGAATGGTTCCTTGGATAGAGCTTCCAGAACGACCGATAGATCCCAGGCTGGAAATGAAGGCTTCCTGGGTGGTCTTAACTTGAGGCATGCTCTCTGGAACTGGATAATGAGAGGATCCTGTGCCCACCTAACCCCGGTCAGGGCGGATAGTGCTGAGACCTGCACCTTCAGTGCTGGAGCCGAGGCCCTTGTCCATCCCCGATTGCAGGAACTCTAAGACCTGGGATGTCAGTAGGGAGGATGGATCCCAGCCTTCCTGATGGGCGAAAGAAACAAATTTCTCCCACACCCTTTGGTAGGTAGTGTTCGTGGTGGGTTTTCTAGCCTGGAGCAGTGTATTGATTACCCTCTGGGAGCAGCCCTGGTCTAGATACCTAGCCCTCTCAGTTTCCAGGCCATCAGGTGCAGCTTCCCCGGGTTGGGGTGAAGCAGCTGACCTTGGGAGAGCAGATCGGCTGACCTCGGGAGGGGGAGAGGGTCTGCCGTGTTCAGCTGCAGGAGGGTGGTGAACCACGGCCTCCTGGGCCAGAATGGGATTACTGCCACTACCAGTGCTGTCGTCCTCTTGAGTTTCAGGAGGAATTTTGATATACAGTATCTCACAAAAGTGAGTACACCCCTTACATTTTTGTAAATATTTTTTTATATTTTTTAATGTGACAACACTGAAGAAATTACACTTTTTTACAATGTAAAGTAGTGAGTGTACAGCTTGTATTAAACAGTGTAAATTTGCTGTCCCCTCAAAATAACTCACCAACACACAGCCATTAATGTCCAAACTGCTGGCAACAAAAGTGAGTACACCCCTAAGTGAAAATGTCCAAATTGGGCCCAATTAGCCATTTTCCCTGTCCGGTGTCATGTGACTCGTTAGTGTTACAAGGTCTCAGGCTTGAATGGGGAGCAGGTATGTTAAATTTGGTGTTATCGCTCTCACTCTTTCATACTGGTCACTTGAAGTTCAGCATGGCATCTAATGGCAAAGAACTCTCTGAGGATCTGAAATAAATGAATTGTTGCTCTACATAAAGATGGCCTAGGCTATAAGAAGATTTTTAAGACCCTGAAACTGAGCTGCAGCATGGTGGCCAAGACCATACAGTGGTTTAACAGGACAGGTTCCACTCAGAACAGGCCTTGCCATGGTGGACCAAAGAAGCTGAGTGCACGTGCTCAGCGTCATATCCAGAGGTTGTCTTTGGGAAATAGACATATGAGTGCTGCCAGCATTGCTGCAGAGGTTGAAGGGGTGGGGGGTCAGCCTGTCAGTGCTCAGACCATACGCCATACACTGCATCAAATTGGTCTGCATGGCTGTCGTCCCAGAAGGAAGCCTCTTCTAAAGATGATGCACAAGAAAGCCTGCAAACAGTTTGCTGAAGACAAGCAGACTAAGGACATGGATTACTGGAACCATGTCCTGTGGTCTGATGAGACCAAGATAAACTTACTGACTTGGTTCAGATGGTGTCAAGTGTGTGTGGTGGAAACCAGGTGAGGAGTACAAAGACAAGTGTTTCTTGCCTACAGTCATGTATTGTGGTGGGAGTGTCATGGTCTGGGGCTGCATGAGAAGCTACAGTTTGAGGGAACCATGAATGTCAACATGTACTGTGACATACTGAAGCAGAGCATGATCCCCTCCCTTTGGAGACTGGGCTGCAAGGCAGTATTCCAACATAACGACCCCAAACACACCTCCACTACCTTGCTAAAGAAGCTAAGGGTAAAGGTGATGGACTGGTCAAGTATGTCTCCAGACCTAAACCCTATTGAGCATCTGTGGGGCATCCTCAAACGGAAGGTGGAGGAGCGCAAGGTCTCTAACATCCACCAGCTCCATGATGTCGACATGGAGGAGTAGAAGAGGACTCCAGTGGCAACCTGTGAAGCTCTGGTGAACTCCATGCCCAAGAGGGTTAAGGCAATGCTGGAAAATGGTGGCCACACAAAATATTGACACTTTGGGCCCAATTTGGACATTTTCACTTGGGGTGTACTCACTTTCCAGAGGTTTAGACAGTAATGGCTGTGTATTGAGTTAGTTTGAGGGAACAGCAAATAACACTGTTATACAAGTTGTACACTCACTACTTTACATTGTAGAAAAGTGTTATTTCTTCAGTGTTGTCACATGAAAAGGTATAATAAAATATTTACAAAAATGTGAGTGGTGTACTCACTTTTGTGAGATACTGTATAATTGTATTATATTCAACCTTTTAACTAATATTAATTTAAATGAATATGAACTTATATGTTGGCACCTTTAGCACAAGAAAAGCTCAAGAAAAATGTATCCCTTTAAATTCTATGTACAGTGTCTTGAAAAAGTATTCATACCCCTTGACATTTTCCACATTATGTCATGTTACAACCAAAAACATAAATGTATTTTATTGGGATTTTATGTGATAGACCAACACAAAGTGGGACATAATTGTGAGGTGGAAGGAAAAAGATAAAAGTTTTTCACATTTTTTTTACAAATAAATATATGAAAAGTGGCATGCATTTGTATTCAACCCCCTTTACTAAAATCTAGTGGAACCAATTGTCTTCAGAAGTCACCTAATTAGTAAATAGAGTCCACATGTGTGTAATTTAATCTCAGTATAAATACAGCTGTTCTGAGAAACCCTCAGAGGTTTGTTAGAGAACCTAATTGAACAAACAGCATCATGAAGGCCAAGGAACACACCAGACAGGTCAGGGATAAAGTTGTGGAGAAGTTTAAAGCGGGGTTAGGCTAGTAAAAAATATCCCAAGCTTTGAACATCTCACGGAGCACTGTTCAAATTCATTATACGAAAATGGAAAGAGTATGGCACAACTGCAAACCTACCAAGACATGGCTGTCCACCTAAACTCACAGGCCGGGCAAGGAGAGCATTAATCAGAGAAGCAGCCAAGAGGACCATGGTAACTCTGGAGGAGCTGCAGAGATCCACAGCTCAGGTGGGAGAATCTGTCCACAGAACAACTATTAGTTGTGCTCAAGCCATAAGCAGTACCGTTTGCAGTTTGAGAAGCCATGTGGGAGACACAGCAAACATGTGTAAGAAGTTGCTCTGGTCAGATGAGACCAAAATTGAACTTTTTGGCCTAAAAGCAAAATGCTATGTGTGGTGGAACACTAATGCCACGTACACACGGTCGGAATTTCCAATGGAAACAGTCCGATGGGAGCTTTTCATAAGATTTTCCGACTGTGTGTATGCCCATTGGTCTTTTTCTGTCGGCATTTCCGACCGGACTTTGGATTGAGAGCCTGTTCTTAATTTTTTCCGACGGAAAACCTTTCTATCGGATTTTTCGATCGTGTGTATGCAATTCCGACACGCAAAATTCCGACGCATGCTCTGAAACAATTCGACGCATACTCAGAAGCATTAAACTTCCCTTTTATAGTGCCGTCGAACCTGTTGTATGTCGTGGTGTTATTGACCGTCAGAATTTGGTGTGACTGTGTGTAGGCGAGACAGTTTAAGCAAAATTCCGTCGGAATTCCGACGGGAAAACCATCAGAGCTTTTTTCCGAGGAGAATTCCGATCGTGTGTTTGCAGCATTACACTGCACATCACCCTGAACAACCCAGCTCCACCGTGAAACATGGTGATGGCAGCATAATATTGTGGGGATGCTTTTCTTCAGCAGGGACAGGGAAGCTGGTCTGAATTGATCGGGAAATGGATGGAGTCAAATACAGGGCAATCTTAGAAGAAAACCTGTTAGTCTATCACATAAAATCCCAGTAAAATACATTTACGTTTTTGGTTGTAACATGACAAAATGTAGAAAATTTCAAGAGGTATGAATACATCTTCAAGGCACTCTATATCTGCACACTGGTACATTGGGCTTCCAGTGTGGTGTTAAAAATCCTGCTTGCTGCATTTTTGGTCAGGTAAAAAAAACGCACTTCCCAGTTCAAATGCATTGAAAAAGCAGCACGAACACACCCGTGTTACCTTTTTGATGCGGTTTTTGAGTAGCATGACCCATGAAAAACACATCACAAGCACAATTGCGGTAAAATCTTGCAAAAATTGCAGTGAATTTGTGGTAAAATCGCTGCAAAATCGCCACAAACTCCCGGTAAAATTGCAGCACAATCGCGTGCGTTTTCATTGCCATTAACGACACCCTTTTCTCTTATCGGCCGGATGCCGATAACAAAATTTTCGGCCAAAATTTTGGTGCATCTCTAGTATCAATGCTGCTCCTCGATAGATGCAGCACAATAAATAACTAGCCTGTAAGAATGCAGCCACTGAATACAAGAACTGATAGGTTGCAATATACCTGTAAAAATATGTTTGTTTTTGGTTTTGGATACACTTTAATTTTAAACTCTTCCCGCCGTCTGCACACATATAGGCAGCCTCTCAGCGGATGGCCTTCAACGGCAACAGGCCGCATATATGCCGCCCTATGTAAACACAAAACTGCGCTCGGAGTGCACGCCTTGTGCTCGCTCCTAGCATGGTCACCGCCTGGGACCGGAAAGCTCCCAATGCATACTTGCGATCGGAAGCTTTACGATCATGTGACTGCTGTGACAGCCAATCACAGTGATCACATGACCCAAATGCCTGCCTCCGCCTCCCGGCATCTTGATGTTCTAAAAGGGCTAGGAGGTGGCGGCAGGAGGGGTTTTTCATTAATGTTAGCACAGGGTGTGCCTCTGTCATTCTTATTTTCCAGCCTTTCTTGTATTCTAATCATTATAGCATTTTTTGCTATTCAGTTCTGTGCTACTTTAACTGGCAATTGCTCGGTCGTGCAACACTGTACCCAAATGAAATTTATATCATTTTTTTCACACAAATAGCGCTTTCTTTTGGTGTTCTTTGATCACCACTGCATTTTTTTTAAATCATATAAAAAAAGACCTACAATTATGAAAAAAAAATATATTTTCTACTTTCTGTTATAAAACATATCCAATAAAATCAAATTTCTTCATAAAGTTAGGCCAAAAAGTTTTCAGCTAGGTGTTCTTGGTAAAGAAAAAAATCCTAACTGTACATTTACCAGTTCCCTACCATTAACTGTTCCTCCCTCAGGGTGGGAGCCATATGACGTCCTCAGCCTCCCGACATTGTGGAGAGCGCGCGCTCGCCGCATCACTGGGGACCCGATGCGCGTGCCCGACTGCCGCGATGTTCGCCGGGCACCCGTGATTGCTCACCACAGAGCAGGGACGTGGATCTGTGTGTGTAAACACACAGATCCACGTCCTGTCAGGGAGAGGAGAACTGATCGTATGTTCCTTATACAGAGGAACACCGATCGGTCTCCTCCCCTCATCAGCCCCCTCCCCCCACAGTTAGAAGCACTCCCTAGGTAACACATTTAACACCTGCAGCGCCCCCTAGTGTTAACCCCTTTCATGCCAGTCACATTTATACAGTAATCAGTGCATTTGTTATAGCACCGATCACATTATAAATGTGAATGGTCCCAAAATAGTGTCAAAAGTGTCTGATCTGTCCGCCGCAATGTCAGAGTCACGAAAAAAATCGCAGATCGCCGCCATTACTAGTAAGAAAAAAAAATTACAAATCTATACTCTATTTTGTAGACGCTATACCTTTTGCGCAAACCAATCAATATACGCTTATTGGGATTTTTTTTTTTTTACCAAAAATATGTAAAAGAATACATATCGGTCTAAACTGAAGAAAAAATTTTTTTAAATGGGATATTATTATAGCAAAAAGTAATAAATATTGTTTTTTTTTTTCAAAATTGTCGCTATTTTTTTTGCTCATATCGCTAAAAAATAAAAACACAGAGGTGATCACATACCACCAAAAGAAGCTCTATTTGTGGGGGAACAAAAATGTTGCATAACCGCGCAATTGTCATTCAAAGTGTGACAGCGCTGAAAGCTGAAAATTAGCCTGGGCAGGAAGGGGGTGAAAATGCCCTGTATTGAAGTGGTTAATTGGTTTGTGTGAAAGTTATAGGGTCTACAAACTATGATAAAATTTACGCAGCTATAGATGCTATAGAAATGCCAGTAATCAGCAACTTATGGTGTGGTGGGAAATCTGGCGCTAACTGACACGGATGTCGCTAGTGAGACTAATACAGTGATCAGTGATAGTACTGTACTAATGGGTGACAGGGATGATCAGAATGGCAATTAAAGGGTCAACTGTGTGCCTAACAAGTGAATGTGTACTGTTTTAAAGCGGGATTCCACCCTAAAGTGGAACTCCCGCTTTTCGGAACCCTCCCCCCCCCCCCCTCCGGTGTCACATTTGGCACCTTTCAGGGGGGAGGGGGGTGCAGCTACCTGTCTAAGACAGGTATCTGCACCCACTTCCGGCGTAAACTCCGGGAGTTTACGCAAGTTCCTGTCCCAGCGCGCTGTCTGCTGGGACACACACGTGTTCTGGCAGACAGCGCTGAAGATTCTCATTGCGCCGCGCGACTCGCGCATGCGCAGTAGGGAATCGGGAAGTGAAGCCACTTCCTGATTCCCTTACCGAGAATGGCGCCGGCTACAGCAGAGAGCCGAGCGATCGATCTGCCTCTGCTGCCGACACCGCTGGACCCTGGAACAGGTAAGTGTCTGTTTTTTTAAAAGTCAGCAGCTGCAGTATTTGTAGCTGCTGGCTTTTAAAAAAAAAAAATTTTCAGTACAGTCCCGCTTTAACTCACAGGATCCGGCTGTCTTTTTTCCCTAAACTTAGAGTTGATTTCAGGGAGAATAAACTGCCAGATTGCTCTTCGGTGAACTCTGTGCTGTGATTGGCCAAAGCCAATCAGCAGCTATACAGCCAAAATAATTAGCTGTAGCCTGCTAACAGACACATGCTTTGTTCATTCCCAGCACACGTCAGCAGGGGGCATGTGCATGCGCGCCCGAAAACTGCCGCCTGCTAACAGTAAATGTACTGTTAGCTGATGGCAAGTGGGTATTAATGTTACAATACTGTTATGGAGCACAGAATTTCTGGTTCTATATTCCTGGTATATTGGCACAATAATATGCATATGTCTGCAAAAAAAATATAAAAGAATGCATGTAAATAGTACTAGAAAGATCTTTGGCTTGGATAGCTGGATCTTGGAACACATTTAAATTTTGGATGAAAGAAGTCATGAACCAGTTTCACTACTTTATAAATAAGAATAAATCTATACTATAACCAAATATATGTAATGTTTTTGTGTTCTAAAAATATTTTTGGCGGTGGAAACTGTCTTTTGTAGATTGCTATAGGTTTCTGTCTCATCCTAATGCTTACCGGATGCTGCACTGAATGCACTTTGTGTCATGCTAAAAAGCAAAAACAAATGCAGTTACCAATTTAATAAGGTACAGTGCCTTGCGAAAGTATTCGCCCCCTTGAACTTTTCAACCTTTTGCCACATTTCAGGCTTCAAACATAAAGATATAAATTTTTAATTTTTTGTGAAGAATCACCAACAAGTGGGACACAATTGTGAAGTGGAATGAAATCTATTGGATTGTTGAAACTTTTTTAACTAATAAAAAAATTAAAAGTGGTGCGTGCAAAATTATTCGGCCCCCTTGCATTAATACTTTGTAGAGCCACCTTTTGCTGCGATTACAGCTGCAAGTCGCTTGGGGTATGTCTCTATCAGTTTTGCACATCGAGAGACTGAAATTCTTGCCCATTCTTCCTTGCAAAACAGCTTGAGTTCAGTGAGGTTGGATGGAGAGCGTTTGTGAACAGCAGTTTTCAGCTCTTTTCACAGATTCTCGATTGGATTCAGGTCTGGACTTTGACTTGGCCATTCTAACACCTGGATACGTTTATTTGTGAACCATTCCTTTGTAGATTTTGCTGTATGTTTGGGATCATTGTCTTGTTGGAAGATAAATCTCCATCCCACTTTCAGGTCTATTGCAGACTCCAACAGGTTTTCATCCAGAATGGTCCTGTATTTGGCTGCATCCATCTTCCCCTCAATTTTAACCATCTTCCCTGTCCCTGCTGAAGAAAAGCAGGCCCAAACCATGATGCTGCCACCACCATGTTTGACAGTGGGGATGGTGTGTTGAGGGTGATGAGCTGTGTTGCTTTTACGCCAAACATATCGTTTTGCATTGTGGCCAAAATGTTCGATTTTGGTTTCATCGGACCAGAGCACCTTCTTCCACATGTTTGGTGTGTCTCCCAGGTGGCTTGTGGCAAACTTTAGACAAGACTTTTTATGGATATCTTTGAGAAATGGCTTTCTTCTTGCCACTCTTCCATAAAGGCCAGATTTGTGCAGTGTACGACTGATTGTTGTCCTATGGACAGACTCTCCCACCTCAGTTCTCTGCAGTTCATCCAGAGTGATCATGGGCCTCTTGGCTGCATCTCTGATCAGTCTTCTCCTTGTCTGAGCTGAAAGTTTAGAGGGACAGTCGGGTCTTGGTAGATTTGCAGTGGTCTAATACTCCTTCCATTTCAAAATGATCTCTTGCACAGTGCTCCTTGGGATGTTTAAAGCTTGGGAAATCTTTTTGTATCCAAATCCGGCTTTAAACTTCTCCACAACAGTATTACGGACCTGCCTGGTGTGTTCCTTGGTCTTCATGATGCTCTCTGCGCTTTCAACAGAACCCTGAGACTATCGCAGAGCAGGTGCATTTATACAGAGACTTGATTACACACAGGTGGATTCTATTTATCACCATCAGTCATTTAGGACAACATTGAATCATTCAGAGATCCTCGCTGAACTGCTGGAGTGAGTTTGCTGCACTGAAAGTGAAGGGGCCGAATAATTTTGCACGCACCACTTTCAGTTTTTTATTTGCTAAAAAAGTTTAAAATATCCAATAGATTTCGTTCCACTTCACAATTGTGTCCCACTTGTTGGTGATTCTTCACAAAAAATTAAAATGTTATCTCTTTATGTTTGAAGCCTGAAATGTGGCAAAAGGTTGAAAAGTTAGAGGGGGCCGAATACTTTCGCAAGGCACTGTAAGTGTAGAGTGCAGTAACTAACATCAGAGTCTGACTTTCACCAGTCTGATCACAGAAAACTGATCAAAACATAGCTGATTGATTACTGTACTTTGCACATGACCATGGCTTTTTCCAATGCTTGAAGGGGTAACTACCGTATATACTCAAGTATAAGCCAAATTTTCTCAGCACATTTTTTTGTGCTGATAATGCCCCCCTTGGCTTATACTCGAGTCAAGCATTTTTCCTCAAGCAGAGAATGACATTTTCCGACCCGAATTCGGGGCCCCGTATCTCGAGGGCCACTTGGTGCTAGGAACCCCAAATTTGGTATGCAAACCCAGTGGAACTAGCACTACAACATATCCAAATGCACCAAGTTCCTAGCACCAAGTGGCCCCGAGATACAGGGCCCCAAATTCGGTTCGAAAATGTCATTTTCTGCTGCAGAAAAGTGACATTTTCAGAACCGATTTGGGGCCCCGTATCTCGGGGCCACTTAGTGATAGGAACCCCTGCTTTGGCTATGTAGTAGTGCTAGTTCCACTGGGTTTGCACACCAAATTTGGCACCAAGTGGCCCCAAGATACAGGGGCTCAAAGTTGGTCAACTGTGTCCATCTGCAGCAATGTCATTTCGGGGCCCTTTAGGTCCAGAGACCCCAAATTTGGCTGCAGCTAGGGGGCATCTATGAACCCTTAACTACCAAGTTTGAAGTTCGGGGGACCTATGGCTGCAAATAGGCACAATGAGGCATTCAAATGGGCACAGTGAGGCTGCAAATGGGCATTGTTGGCCCTCTTTTCCACTTACAGTAGCTGCGCATTTCTCACCCTAGGTTTATACTCGAGTCAATAAGTTTTCCCAGTTTTTTGTGGTAAAATTAGGTGCCTCTGCTTATATTCGTATCGGTTTTTACTCGAGTATATACGGTACTTAAAAAAAAATCTCTCTCCCCTCATCCTAAAAAAGCCTTGGGTTCTCTGGTGGGATTGCATCATTTATTTGCATTTTCATATTGCATTTGCTCCAAGCCTAGCCATAGAGAATAATAGCCATCTCCAAACTAAGTTTGCTGCATGCCCACAGGGCACCAAAATGTTCTATCTGCATCTGAGTTTTATGGTTCAGTCTTTGATTTTGATGAGAAGGACAGGAGGGAGATGGATTTCCTTTTATAAAGAACAGTTACTGTTTAAATGGAGAAAGGAAAATGACCAACACATACATATTTTCACGACTTTATCTCTTGCACTTGGGTATGCTAAAAGTTCAATCCCTATAGTAATTGTAGCCTTCTCTCCTGAATAACCCTGACTTAAGCTGTAAGAGCATTCCATGAGTTCAGTGATGCCCTCATCGTCACCCTAGTGCACATAATCGCATGAAAAGAAGATGCACCTATACAGTGGCAAAAATAATAATTTGATCCCCTGTAGATTTTTTAAGTTTGCCCACCTACAAAGAAATGAAGGGCCTATAATTGTTATTATAGGTGTATTTTAAATGATAGAGACAGAATATGAACCAAAAATCCAGACAAAAACACAATACAAATGTTATAAATTGAGTTGCAGTTCAATGAGTAAAATAAGTATTTGATCCCTTACCAACCAACAATATTTCTGGCTCCCAAAGACTGGGTACAGTATGCGGTACACAGATTAGACCAGTCAATTTGAAAATGTGCTCCTAACGACAACTCCTTATGTGTATAAAAGGCACCTGTCCACAGAATCTTTCTTCTATTCAAGCCCCCCATTATGGGCAGGATCAAAGAGCTGTCAAAGGACATCAGGGACAAGATTGTAGACCTGCACAAGGCTGGGATAGGCTACAAACCCATCAGCAAGAAGCTAGGTGAGAAGGAGAACAGAAACTGTTGGAACGATTATTCTCAAATGGAAGAAACGCAAAATAACTATTAATCGCCCTCGGTCTGGAGCTCCATGCAGGATTTTGCCTCATGGGGTAAGGATGATCATGAGAAAAGTGCAGGATTAGCCCAGAACTACACAGGACGAGCTTGTGAATGATCTCAAGGCAGTTGGGACCACAGTCACCAAACAAACCATTGGTAACACATAAATAAAGGGTGGTCGGCTTGTTTAAAGGGTACCTCATCCATATATATTCCATCTACCAAAAAAACTTTTAGTTTCAAACTTTACTAGTACCAGAGAGAGATGGTCACACAGAGATAATAAAATCATATATTTATTAAAACCATAGAAAAATATTGAAATGTGGTGTAAGCCATAACTATGACTGCAGCAAATATTCTTTGTTGTATGATCCAAGAGGTCGATGCGTTTCACAACCAGCTTCATCAGAACCTCTTTAACTTAGTAGCAAAGAGAAATGGCCTACCCAGAAAAGAAATACACCTAAGTAACATAACATAAATTACCAAGCATACTATGTTAAGCATATAGCTTTTTAGATGGTGACAGGAAATGCCGAATGGATATAGTCTTTAGTTCAATTTGTAATATGCACAATACGCCGCCATTGATTGAAATCTTGCCACACCCTCAAGGTCCCCCTCCTCAAGAACGGGGACCTTGAACAGACACCTGGAGCGGGTTTTCTTGCTTATCCTTAGGAAGGCACATGTACAGGCCCATCTGAAGTTTGCCAGTGGACATCTAAATGATTCGGAGTTAGTGCTGTGGTCAAATGAGACCAAAATTGACTAGGGGCGTGACGTCTAAGATGGCTGCTTAGCCAGCGAGCTCCACCAGACCTCCAGGGGAATCGATCAACATCGAAACCTAGAAGCGACCCAGCCGACCGCATCCTGCCCAGTGGAGCCCAGACAACTGACCGGGATGCCACAGAGGAGAAAAAAGCCACCACCACAGCTTCAAAAGCTGCCAGGCTTCTTCTCATACCCACGCGGCTACAATAAAATGACAGCGGATCTCAGGCAGACAAGCAGAATGAGAAGGCCACGGCTGGAACGGATAGGAGAATCCTGCCAGTGGATCCTCATCTGCGGCCTCCACTCCTATCACCAGAAGCCCTGCCAAGTCCAGGCAGCGCACGGCTTTCCCGCATGGAGGTCTCCAGCACCAAGACATGGAGGTGAGTGGGCCTAGCTCATCAGAGGCCTAACACTTAGACAACACCAGATCTCATTGCCAGCTTCCCTACAACAGGTCAGCCTGTATCTGATACTGTTCTAAAGGAAATGTTGATGTCCTTAAGATCATCACTGCATAATGATATGCTCCACACAGTGAAAAAGTGGCAAGAAAAAGTCCAAGTACTAGGAGAGAGGGTAAATCAGGTAGAGAAATCTATGGGAGAATACACAAGCTCCTTCAACAATATGGTAGATGCACACAGTGCACACAGCGATAAAATCTCCTGGATCAAAGATAAAATAGCGGATTTTGAGGATAGATCCAGAAGGAAAAAACCTAAAAAAATCAGAGGTATCCCTAAAAACAGTGCCTGCAGCACCGCTCCCACAATATGTCCAAGACATGTTCTCCGCCATAACACCTGCAATGTCTGCACTAGAACTCAGTGGACAGAGTGCCAAAACCGTCTTTCTTAGCAGACAATGTACCTAGAGATGTCTTGCTTAGAATGCACTTCTACCGCGCAAAAGAAAATATATATCTTAGCTGCTTTGCGCAAAATTGACCAACGCTCAGCCCAATACGCCTCCCTACAACTGCTCCCTGACCTCTCCAGGCACACTCTTCAGCATCACCGCAATTTGGCTATCATTACTAAAGCCCTACACAATCATCATATCCTGCACAAGTGGAAAAATCCGGCAACGCTTTTCATTACTTATAACGGAACCACCACTAACATATCCATCCTTGAAGAGGGAATTGTCAGAGCCACGCAGTGCCGTATGGCAAAAAAATGGCCTGATCATTAAGGGGGTAAATACTTCTGGGACTGAAGTGGTTAAAGGAAAAAGTAAGTAGAATACATAACTTTAGTGCAGTTGCTGTATTTTCTTGTTAGCACTATATGTATAAGTCTGAAATGTATGGAAACTGTTCTATGGCAAAGAATTTATAATAGTCTTTAATCAGTCTTGTGATCCATGTATCGTAGCCATGTTTTCGACCTCTACCACATCAGCAGCTTGTTCAAGAACCTCGCCCTAGCCTGTTGACTGATAAGTGAATGGCAGTATTACACTGCTGAGGTCCCTATTCTGATTACTCTTTTTTTCTTCACAAGATGTCATGTTCCCTGCCAGGCCATGCGCATGGAATATAGCCTATTTGGCTCCTAGTGCTGGTTCCTCTCCCAGGACTGCTGTAGGGATGGTTAAGACAGTTTCAGATATTTTACAAGATATTTTCAGGGCCGATTCATTCCACAATTTGTGCATTCTGGATGCAATTCTGCATGTGCATTTTTGAGGCATTCCATTGTTTTTTTCTCCTCCTTTATTCTCTTTATCGCAATTGAGGACATATGCATTACGGTGCATTTTTTATACGTTTTGCTGCAGTCAAGATGTGTTCCATACAGACAGGGCCGTCTTTAATATTGATTGGACCCTGGGCAAACATTTTCTTAGGGCCCCCCTCCCGATTCTGAGATGTACATGTAAATAGCAGCCAGACTTAAAATTAGTTTACTGCAGCAGATCAGGCAGCAATTGTGATTGGTTGCCAGAGCTTGCAGCATATCATTGCCACTCACTGACTGGTTGCTAGAAGCTAAAACATTATTTCTGCATGCTGATTTCTTTGCTAGAGGTTACTGGAAATCCTTACCACTCACTGATTGGTTGCTAGAGGTTACTGTGCATCATTACTGCTCACTGATTGACTGTTATAGGTTAGTGCATATCATTACTGCTAACTGATTGGTTGCTAAAGGTTACCACACATCATTATTGCTCACTGATTGGTTGCTAGAGATTATAGCAGATTATTAGTGTTCACTGATTGGTTGCTAGAGGTTATTGTACATCGTTACCTCTGCATCAAATTGTGAGTGTGGCTAAACTGCACTAACAGTGAGACATTCTTATAAACCAGGATTTCAGGAGTGTACCATATACATACTGCAGGCTTCTGGAGTGCACTACATATCGTACAGGGTTGAAGATTGCGCTATGTACAGAGTGCATGGTTGAAGAGTGAGCTACATACAGAGTGCCGGGTTGAGCTACGTACAGAGTGCATGGTTGAGGGGTAAACATTGTATAGAGTGCAGGGTTGATGGGTGCGCTATGTATGGAATGCGGGGTTGAGGGGTGCACTACGTATGGAATGTGGGGTTGAGGGGTGCGCTACATATGGAATGTGGAGTTGATGGGGTGCGCTACATATGGAATGTGGAGTTGAAGGGTGTGCTACATATGGAATGCAGGGTTGAGGGGTGCGCTACATATGGAATGCAGGGTTGAGGGGTAAACTTTGTATGGAGTGCAGGGCTGAGGGCTGTGTACATCCAAGTTCTCCATCCCCCCAAGTACAACGCCCCCCCCTCCCGTCCCAGATTCCAGTTCAGAGCTCCCCCCACCACTCCAGTGTAGAGATTTTCTCCCTCCCCAAATCCTCTCCTAGCATCTAGAAAACATCACAGTCAGTGCAGTTACAGAAGATCAACTAAACTTGAATGATGTCCGTCCATGCAGGCTACTTCATGAGGAGCTTCTGCCTGTGTACATTCCCCGCCCCCTCTCTTCCCTCCCTCCTCTGCTCTCATATAGAGATGTGTAGAGCGGAGAGGGATAGGAGCAGCCGCCAACAGACAGAGGAGTGCTGTCACTTGTAAATACAGAAGCAGCGCTTCACTGTATCTACAACTGACAGGAGTGACTAGGGAGCAGCTAACAAGTGGCTGAACTCTGGCGGGCAGCAGCGTGGGCTCAATTGGCAGCTGCTTTGGGCCCCCCAACAGTGATTGGGCCCTGGGCAGCTGCCCTACTTGCCCTGCGCTAAAGACGGCCCTGCATACATAAAAAATGCAACATGTTCTACATCTGTTATGCGCACTGGAACATGCCACACTGGTGTGAACTAGGGTCATTGGGACACCTGCCTTTACACACACACATGAACTTTAATGGCATTCCAGTCTTAGTCCATATGGTTCAATATTGAGTTGGCCCACCCTTTGCAGCTATAACAGCTTCAACTCTTCTGGGAAGGCTGTCCTCAAGGTTTAGGAGTGTGTCTATGGGAATGGACCATTCTTCCAGAAGAGCAATTGTGAGGTCAGGCACAGATGTTGGATAAGAAGGCCTGGCTCACATGCTCCGCTCTAATTCATCCCAAAGATGTTGTATCGGGTTAAGGTCAGGACTCTGTGCAGGCCAGTCAAGTTCCTCTAACCCAAACCCGCTCATCCATGTCTTTATGGACCTTGCTTTGTGCACTGGTGCACAGTCAGGTTGGAACAGGAAGGGGCCTCCCACAAAGTTGGGAGCGTGAAATTGTCCAAAATGTCTTGGTATGCTGACACCTTAAGAGTTCTCTTCACTGGAACTAAGGAGCCAGACCAAACCCTGAAAAACAACTCTGCACCATAATCCCACCTCCACCAAATGATTTAGACCAGTGCACAAAGCAAGGTCCATAAAGACATGATGGGCGAGTTTGGAGTGGAGGAACTTTACTGGCCAGCACAGAGTCCTGACCTCAACCCAATAGAACACATTTGGGATGAAATAGAGCAGAGACTGTGAGCCAGGCCTTCTCGTCACTATGTTTTAAGAAGGCACGATAGATCACACAACATATTAATGCAGAAATAAAAATATTTATGTACCGGTGAACATGTACATCTACCTGACTTTTTTTATTTTACTGAGTTTAGTGTAATACTTAAATAGTTGATTTGGGCACTGAAGTTAAGACTCTGGTGTGCTGTGGCAACCTAAGGGAACAAGTTCAATCTCTTCCAAATGTGTCCCTCATCCACTTCAGTTAGGGAAGCTGTAAGTGTTTGAATATTGAATGCATTCCCTTGGTTAGCTTGAAGTTTTAATTTCGTAAGGATTTCATCCATGAAATGTGTAAAATTAATAGAAGGAACTAAACTTGAAAGATTAACCTTTTTCCATTGTTGTTTATATGGCTTTAAAAAATGGTAATCTCAACATTAAATGCACTGAGTTAGAAGAATCAGAATGACTCCTTCTGCGTTGCTCTTATTATGTATGAATTTAAGCCTCTTACTATGAATAATACATATGTGAATATAAAAGTGAATATCATTGGAAAAGGATAAAGTGCACACAAAAATGGAACATACCGAACAATTCTCATAAAAAAAAGTTCTCTTTTATATACTAGTTCAGTGCCCAAACTGACAGTTTTGGAAAGTCTGCATAGCTTTGCTATGCAATCGTGTTATTAATCTTTTGCCAGCAGGACACTAGAGCTGTTCGAGATGCACAAGAACAGAGGTGTAGGTGACATTTTGTTACCAATGCATTTTGTTTTATGGCTGCTGACTAAAGTGATCCTGTGCTTTGTACGTGCAGAGCTAAGCAACAGGTTTACTTGCTTACCTAATGAAGATGTAGCACCCTCCGGTGTGCGCTAGAAGTAGAGTAGGCAAACCATATCCTGACTCATGCTGTAAATTTGTGACTCTATAATTGGGTCAGGGTTATTGGAGTTCAGGGCTGGATGACTCATCTCAGTGGCTCTCTGGTGCCCCCCCCCTGTTTCTAGAGAACATTCTGGAAGATAGTGGGCGGAGGCTAGTAGGGGCTGCTCAGAATATTTAGAGGTCTCTAGTCAATCCTCAGTAGTGGGCCTGGCAGGGAGCCTGGGAGCCCTTAAATATTGATGTGCCACGCCAGCAGAGGCAGTGGGGTGGAAGATGGAGCTACAGTGTTGAGGTGGCTGGTGGTGGCCCTGAGGGGGAACCCACTAGTCTAAGGGGGGGTGTCCTGCCTTGGGCCGGGGCTCGGGTGCTGGAAGGATCCTGCCAAAGACAAAAGAGAGGAAGCTTACCTGGAGGCATGGACGCAAAGAGAGGACAGTGCGAGTAGTGCAACACTGATGGGAAGTAACAAAGGGGGGGGGACTGCCACCTGTGTAGCCAGTCTTCCTTGAAGACAGCGGTGTGCTTAATTCTTCTACCTTTTCCCTGAGAGATCTCTAGAGAGAGAGAGAGAGAGAGAGAGACAACCGGGTATGCTGCTGAAGAGTCAGTCGGGCGGGCTGGTAAAGAGGCAGTAGAAGTGGTGCTGGGATTAGTGGCCACAGAGGAAGCAGAAGGAAAGGCTACACACTGTTTCACTCAATGTGTGCTATTCTATGGGACTGTGAGTTCCTGCCTGTAATGTATTGTTCCTGAGCTGACAAGGAGCCTGTTAGTTCCATCAGAAGTGAATCAGCAGTGTGCAGGAGGAAAGCTGAAGAGGAGTCTGTATATAGGAAGTTGTCCCTAAAGTTATTGTTACCGTCAAGTGGGCATCCCATAAAATTCCCTATTCCCATCCAAGTTGTTAGCCCCCTAATAAACAAAAAAACAAACAATACATACTGTTTTCTGACCACTGTGTAGCTGTGAAGATTCGGTTTGCCTGGCTGTGTAGGAGTGGGGGATCCCTGTTCATTTGCAGCTCCTACATGGGGTGTGCTACAAAGGGATGAAGCTTTATTTTCCTACCCTCATATGACAGAGCCCGGTGCCTGAGTGGCTAGTCGACAAGTACCAGTATTGTCACATGGGCGGAAGGGATGTGAGATTTTATTCTCCTCCCATACCTGGAAGTACTTGGTACATCAGTATGCTTCCCTGGAATAACGAAATGGCAAATAAGAAAAGGGTAAAAGTAACTGTAAGCTGTTGGTGGAGTTGGCATTTACCAGTGATGGCAAACCTTGGCACCCCAGATGTTTTGGAACTACATTTACCATGATGCTCATGCACTCTGCAGTGTAGTTGGGCATCATGGGAAATGTAGTTCTAAAACATCTGGGGTGCCAAGGTTCGGCATCAATGGCATATACAGTAAGTGATCCTATTGCTTTGCATTCATGAGCTGTCAAAAACCTGTCAGAAATTATTCAAGCAGATAGCTGAGGAACAGAGCAGTAGAGCCTAATTACACTTAGTGCTGTGGATTAAAACTACACACTTTAGAGGGATATGCATTGTTCATATTTCATGACAGGTTTACAAAAAATGTATAAGTGATTAAATCCCTGGTTGTTAAAAGGACTAGTATCCTCGTTTTGAGGATTTCACCTCTATTCCTACTCTGGTGACAACTCAAAATTTGGGCTTAAGGTCTGCAGACTGGATAGGCCACTACAGGAGCTTAATGTGCTTCTTCTTGAGCCACTCCTTTGTTGTCTTGGCCATACGTTTTGGGTCATTGTAATGCTGGAATACCCATCCAAGACCCATTTTCACCCAAGATTTGATAGTAAATGGCCCCGTCCATCGTCCCTTTGATGCTGTGAAGTTGTCCTGTCCCCGTAGCAGAAAAACATCCCAAAAGCATAATGTTTCCACCTCCATGTTTGACTGTGGGGATGGTGATGGGTTGATGCCAAAGAGCTTGATTTTGGATGGGATCCATACATATGCTTTCTTAAGCAGGGGGACCTTGCGGGTGCTGCAGGATTTCAGTCCTTCACAGCGTAGTGTGTTACCAATTGTTTTCTTGGTGACTATGGTTCCAGCTGCCTTGAGATCATTGACAAGATTCTCCCATGTAGTTCTGGGCTGATCCATCACCGTTCTCATGATCATTGAAACTCTACGAGGTGAGATCTCACATGGAGCCCCAGACCGAGGGAGAGTGACAGTTATTTTGTGTTTTTTCCATTTTCAATCAATCGCATCGACTGTTGTAACCCTTTCACCAAGCTGCTTGTCGATGGTCTTGTAGCCCATTCCAGTCTACAATCTTGTCCATGACATCCTTGGACAGCTCTTTGGTCTTGGCCATGGTGGAGATCTTGGAACCTGCTTGATTGCTTTTGCGGACAGGTGTCTTTTATACAGGTAACACGCTAATATTAGGAGCACTCCCTTTAAGAGAGAGCCCCTAATCTCAGCTCGTTACCTGCATAGAAGATACCCGAGAGCCAGAAATCTTGCTGATTGATAGGGGATCAAATACTTATTTCCACGACTGGAGTCATGCGGGAATGCATGGGAACGGCATTGCTGTACTTTTTCCACAGCAGGAACCTGTTCCCGTTAAGCGTCCCAAGCAGCTGAGTGTTTGCCTTGGATGGCAGTTTTCAGGAGGGCGGCGCCGCCCAGAAGAGACCAGTGCCGTCACTACCAGGAGCGGACTGTATTGGGCTGGCTTGGCTGGGCTCCGGTGGTCCCAGGTGCTTGGGCATGGGGGGTCAGTCTTGATTCAGCTGGCCTGGACTCGGGCAGAGGGGCGGCCTAGGCTGGCCTGGACTCGGCTTGGGTCAGCTGGGCATGGGCAGGGGGGAGGTGTCAGCTGTGCTCGTTCAAGGGGCGGGCTCTGCTGGCCTTGAGCAGGGGGGCGATCTCGGCTGGCCTGGACTGGGCTGGGCTAGGGCAGAGGGGCAATCTCGGGTCAGCTGGGCTCGGGCGGGGGGGGGCGGTCTTGGCTGGTCTGGACCCGGGTGGGGGGGGGGGGCTGGCTACAGTGATGTAAAGGTAACCAACAAATGTATTAGATTAGAAGAAGAGGGATGATAATCATGTTAAACTTATCTCAGCTGTTATGTTTTAGAACTTAAACTGTTCCCCACTGTGATGCTAGGGAATAACTTGCTGGAGACTTTTCTATTCTGTATGATGACCAGGGAGAGTCATGTCTGCAGTCTCTGACCATCTCTTGTAGTATGTCTGCAGTCTCTGACCATCTTTTGTACAATGCTCACAGTCTCTGACCGTCGTTTGTATCATGTCCACAGTCTCTGACCATCTCTTGTATTTTGTCCGCAGTCTCTGTCTCCTGTAGTATATCTGCAGTGCCTAGGGTAGCACAAAATACACCACTGGTCCCAAGGGGCCCGCCTTACCTTAGCGTGCTCTCTCATTTGGAGGCAGGGAAGACAAAGGAGGGAGGGGGAAGAATTCAGTCAGACAGTGGATGGTGAGCTTGCTCACCCAAGGATGGTGGCTCAGGCATCAGCACCTTTCATCTACAATGTATCTTTGGGGCCGCTGGGCTTTAAATTTCCTGCTCACACATCCCTTTTCTGAGGCACAGCATGCTGGGGATTGGAGTATGGGTGGGCAGACACAGAGGGGTAGTGCTGGGAGGAGGAGCAGCAGATTGAGTCCTCTCTCCTCTTCCGTCCCTGCTGGAGAGGGGGAACTGTGCTGGCTCTTTGCAGTGTAAGAGAGTTTCACAGACACTCGGCTTAGACAACTGCAGCTAGGTTTTCAGACGGTTGGCAACCCTGGTAATTAGGGTGTGAGGCCAGTGGGCACAGCTATGCACTTGGCGGTTGTTGTATTCGGTTACTTGGGGAGCCACAGTCCAGTCTAAGTAAGACCTCATTCAAACCATCCATGCAAAAAACTGATGGAAAAAAAGCACAAATTTCACTTGCAGAGTCATGAGTTTACATGAGTTTTCATGCGCGTTTGTATGCACATTGACATCAGTGTTTTAATTTTTTTATGCACAGACTGATATCCCATCACCCCTCATCTGTGATCCCTATTTCAGAGACTCCTCATCAGTGCCCCCCTCATTAGAGATCCCCTCATCATAGCCTTCTCATCAGGGACCCCCTCACCATAGCCTTCTCATCAGGGACCCCCTCATCATACCCTTCTCATCAGGGACCCCCTCACCACAGACTACCTCTAAGAGATCATCTCATCAGTAACTCCCTCACATCAAAAACTCCTCCGAGCCCCCACATCAGTCTCCCCCCTCATCAGAGAATACTCCGCAGCGACCCCCACCATCAGTGCCCCCCTCATCGATCTCCTGCCATCAGTACCCTCTCATCTGTCTCCTGCCAGCAGTGCCCCCCCCTCATCTGTCTCCTGCCAGCAGTGCCCCCCCTCATCTGTCTCCTGCCAGCAGTGCCCCCCCCTCATCTGTCTCCTGCCAGCAGTGCCCCCCCCCTCATCTGTCTCCTGCCAGCAGTGCCCCCCCCTCATTTGTCTCCTGCCAGCAGTGCCCCCCCCCTCATTTGTCTCCTGCCAGCAGTTCCCCCTCATTCCTGCCATTAGTGTTCCCCACCATTAGTGTCCCCCTTATCTGTCTCTTGCCATCAGTGTGTGCCTCATCTGTCTCCTGCCATCAGTATAAGTATACCCTCTTGTTATTTTATTAAAAAATAAAATATCCTTTAGTATCACTTTAACTTTCATATAAGCTTTAATGTAGTATTGTCATTTCAAAACCCATCAACATGAT